>JAXBDA010001137.1:0-60934 GCA_036023075.1 Gaultheria prostrata | reverse complement strand
GTGCCGTGCTCGTGCCAGGCCAACTACCGTGCCCACCCATTTCCGTGCCCCGTGCCCGCTCAGACCGTGCCGTGCCGTGCCGTGCCCAACTTTTACCGTGCCCAAACCGTGCTCGTGCCGGAGTTTTTCGTGCCGGGCCGGGCCGGCAAGGCCCATTTGACACCTCTAATGATGATTTAGCAAATTTGACGGGTATTTTTCTCAGCTCGACAAAAATCTCTTTCAATCTTATCCTCCACAATCTTTTTTTTTCTCACATTTTTAAGTAGTTTCCGTGTCTCTAATGCCTGTGGTGGCACTGGGGGTTCCTTATCCTCCACAATCTTATTACATTAAAAAGCTTGATCCCATAAGAAGACAATGCTCGAGTGTAATTATAATTCTAAATTGTAGGCGAGTTTCGTAGTCTTTCTTCAGATTGGAAATAAAAGCAACTACTTGTTCTTTGAACTTGCCCAAAGAAGTGAAGGCCCCCTCATTCAATGAATCACTGGAATTTTAAGCATCGGCTCCACAAATTATAGCACCTGATTCATGATGATCCATAGCAATTCTTTTATTCTTGACTAGGCCAAGATTCAACTTTCATTTTACCTCCATCTTTATAATTGAAGAGATATAAACGCAAGATTAGATAGCATGGAAACCATAAATTAATTTGCATTTCCAAATAAATTAAAATACAACTTATGAAATGGACAAAATTAGGCCAAAATTAAGAACAGCTACAAAGATGATTTGGCTAATATGAAGAGTGATTGGCGATCCAGGACACATAGACTTCCGTTCCGATTTCTTAAAGTTCCAGGATGTTATGGGACACACGTGTAGTGAGTGCGACCCAACCCAAAGGCCAAAGTGTGTGCGAGTTTGTGCACAGCAGTGTATTGTATGCTGCAATCAGCCTTTTTTTTTTTTTTTGAACGGCAAAAAGATTTTATTAATCTTTGGAAACAAATTACAAAGATTAAAAGGATCCGAGAAAACGGCATCACAACGAAAGAAGGCTTCCCAACAAGGTTGGCACCACTCCAAGCGACAATCATATGCCTACACGGACCCAAGGAGCGAAAACAAGGTTAACCAGAAGTCAACCAAAATACAGTTCACAACCCAAAATAGGTACTACATGCTGCTAAAATACAGTCATAATGAAGGTCTAGAACAACTCCATCGAATAAAACATTCAGCATCAGTCAACACCGTCATCAACATCAGCAGCAGTAGCATCCGCAGAAATGATGCAGCTTGAAACCTTCAGCAACATCCAAAAAAAAATGATAGCATTTCCAATCCAAGTAGAGCTCCAGACTACATTTTCAATCAACATCACCAGACTGCCTCCAAATTTTCATCAATGATTCAGAATTTCCAAAGACAAACTCTGCCCCCCAGTCACTGAATACATCCCTCAAAGTGATTCTAGTATACTTTTGAATCTGTATAAGAAATCCTCCACTGAGTAATCTTTCAATTCTTCCTTACTCCTCACCCAGAAAGTGACTCTGAGTTTGATCAATTCCTTCACCTCATCCCATTTTGGATTAACTTTTTCAAACACACATGAGTTTCTTTGGTTCCATATTGTCCATAGCACAGCCAAGGGGATACATTCCCAAATAATTTTCTGCTTTGGATTTAGCTTCCAATCCTTCCACCAGACTAACAAATTATGGATATTAGCAGGAGCCACCCATTTAACTCCCCACCATAAAGTTAAGTCTGTCCAGACTTCCCAAACAAGCTGACAGTGCAGTAGTAGGTGATCCAGTGTTTCTTGCTCCCTTCCACAGAATTTACATCTTGCCTCATCAGGGTTATGAATGACTCCAATTCTTAATAGATACTCAGCAGTTTTAACTCTTCCCAGATATACCAACCAAGCAAAACACTGAATTCTAGGTGGTGCTACATTCTTCCAAATTAGATCCAAAACAGGGTCCAGATTGTTATTGTCTTCCATTTGAGATCTAACCATATCATACATAGACTTAACTGAGAATTTTTTTGAATTATCCCCTGCCCAGATTAGAGTATCAGGCTGGTCTTCTCTCAGTACCAGGCCACTAGCATCCAATAATTGCTGCAGGTCAGCTACAACATGAGTCTCCCAGTCATACAGATTTCTTCTAAGATTAAAGTCCCACTGGTTTGTAAGACATTTCCTTGCCATGACTTCACACAACAATTCCTCTTTATTGCAGACAAGATTAAAGATGATTGGGAAAATAGAAGCTAGATTTGGTTTCGAGACCCATTCATCCAGCCAGAAAAAGATTGAGGAACCTCCACCCACCTTTATCCTAGCATTCTCAAGATACAGAGCATGGCCTTGAGGAAAACGCTCCTCAATTTTCATGATGTCTCTCCAAACAGTTGATACTTTATTTGTGATTTCCATCTTTGGTATCCATCCACCTCCCACACCCTTATACTTGTAGTTGATGATTTTTCTCCATAATGCTTGCTTTTCATTCCCATATCTCCACCACCACTTAGATAGTAGTGCTTCATTCATTTCCTTGACACTTTTAACACCCAATCCTCCACCACTCTTTGATTTAGTAACTTTAGACCATGCCACCAAATGAACCTTTCTATTTAATTCTGATCCTCCCCATAAAAATCTAGCCTGAATAGACTCAATACATCTAGCCACTCCATCAGGCATCTTAAACAAAGACATGTAGAAGATAGGTAAGCTGCATAGAACAGATTTTATCAGTACCAACCTGCCTCCAAAGGATAGATATTTTCTTTTCCATGAAGCCAACCTCCTTTTAACTTTCTCAATAACATCTTTCCAAGTGGATTTTAATCTGGGGCTTACACCAATTGGCATGCCCAAGTACTTGATTGGGAATTTCTGAACTTTGCATCTCAGAATTTTGGCATACACATCTAGCTCCTCATCTTGTACACCCACCCCACATATCACAGTTTTGTGAAAGTTTATTTTGAGTCCAGATGTAATTTCAAAAGCTCTCAAGGTTCTTCTAACATTTGTCACCACTTCAGTGTTAGCCTTGCAGAATACCAAAGTTTCATCTGCAAATTGCAGATGAGTTAGCTTTGGACCACCACAACCAAAATCCATTCCAGAAATCATCCCTTGAGCCTCCATCTTCTTAAACATCCAATTTAGACCTTCAGCTGCAATGATGAATAGAAAAGGTGATAGTGGATCACCTTGCCTAACTCCCTTTTGCATTTGAAAATCCTTTGTTGGAACTCCATTAACCAAAACGGATATCCAAGCAGAGGATAGACATTCTCTGATCCATTTGATCCATTTGATTGGAAAGCCCATGAGATTCATCATTTTAAAGATATAAATCCAATTCACATTATCAAAAGCTTTCTCAAAGTCAAGCTTTATAATGAACCCTTTCTTCCTTCTTTTCTTCCAACTATCCAATACTTCATTTGCAATCAGAACAGCCTTCGTGCCCACTTGTGGGTATTTATCTGCAGCTTACTCCATCCGTTAACAATTGGTGTGGAACTCATCTACCTTATAACTGCAGTTCCCACCTTATTCACAGCTCATCATCAAAGGGATGCACCCCTACAAGCATGGGCGGAGTCATGAAGGGACAAGAAAGGTCACTGACTCACTTGACCCCTCTCACTTTAATTTCTCACTAGGATTCTTGATAGTTTGAAATTAAATTTTACAATTTTAACCCCTCATTGCCCTCAATATTTTATAAATTGCCCCAACTTACTTAAAATGTATAGAAATCTTAAATTTTTTCTTTTTTTCGAGAGTTGATAGTATTACGAATGAGTCTATCGTACGTTATTTTTGAAGTATAATAAGTCATTGGAACCAATTACAAAGCAAAATACATGTATCACTATATATCTACGTTATAGTTAACCTTTTAATTTAATTTTTTCTTTTTTAAATGGGCAACCAGATAAAAATAACTTGTATATAGATTTAATTTTTGACCCCGCTAATATAAAATTCTGGCTCCGCTTCCGGCTACAAGGAGTTCATCTAACATTTAGCAGTTCAAAAAAGGCAAATTGCTAGATGATGAGTTCCAAAAAGACAAATTCAGTAGATGCTGAGTTCTTTGGTAGCAGCCTCTCAACCGAGTCTTTTGTTCTACACATATTTATTATATAAAACTTCTCTTGCCTCTTTCCCATTCCATGCATACTAATTGAACTCTATCGATTGGTGCCACAGATAAACCACATAGGAAGAATTCAAGAAAACAATGACAAACACCATCAAGCTTTGTGCAAAAATGACAAAAGTGAGAAAAACTTGCCACAAAGCAAACGCCGTATTTTTTAATACCGGGCTGCAAACAAGAGGCAGAAACCAAAGAAACGGTCAGTCGCCAAGAAGATAAAAACTGCCCCAAAAAATTGAAATTACAGGAGTAATCCTGCTCTTTTTTTCCTCAAATTAGTTCGAGCTGGAAGAAGCCTGGATTTTGCGCTAATAAAAAAATATGTGTTTCATATTAGTATCCACAACCATCAAGCCACAATAAAGTTCTTGAGGTAGAAATAAATCACAAATTTCAATCTGGCAGTCGCGCGTGAAGTCAAAAAAAATGATCACGCCTGCGAAGTTGACAAAGAGATCACGCAAATATCCCACCTGTAACCGGCTCTAATGGTAGCTTTTCAAGGCAGATGAGACAAAACCAAACAATATACAAAGACTTAATACCCACTTATCCTATACAAAGTTCTAAGCAACTGACCAAAACAGTGTCCTAAACAGAGAGAATCCAGAGCCGAAGGCTAGAAACCTGGGTGCAAATTTGTTCACCCTCGCTTAACGAGGGTGAACAAAATCCACGCTCTGATTGATTCAAATGGTGAGGGGTCCACAGAATCAATATATTTTTTGGTAAATATAACATCACTTTGTGGTGGGATCCACATTATTTGTTGTGAACCCCATACCATTTCAACCAATCAGAATAAGGATTTTGTTCACCTACATTAGGTGAGGATGAACAAATTTCAACTCGTAGAAACTTACCCAAGGAGGGATAGCCTTTTGGGCAGATTTGCGTTTTTATTTTGACCTTGCTGTAGTTTGGGTCAAGTCAATGGGCAGTGGCTGATTCGTAATTCACAGGGTTTTATGTTCTAGCCAAGGTTTTAAATATCGGTTTTGCGATACGTAACGGTAACGGTTTTGGTGTAACGGTTTCGGTAGTATAGAACGTTACGTAACGGGAATCGGGTGTAGCAGTCGTGAATTTTTAAAAACCATTTTTTGATAAAAAATAATTTTAAATTGCTTAAATACCCCGTAACAGTCGAGTATCGGCCGTAACGGTCGTGAACCGGTTCGTGAATCGGATGCGGACCGATACGTAACGGGAACCGGCCGATACGCATGCGATTTTTCCCTCTCAACGGTATACCGGGGTGTAACGGTATCGGAGAGGTAAAAAACCGTTACGTAACGGCCGGTATTTAAAACCATGGTTCTAGCCACAAAAAGCTCTTTCGCGCCATCGTCCAAAAAGAACGGCTGCTTCTACTGTAGAAACAAAAGATGTCACATCATATATATATATATAATATACACGATATGTATCACATTCCCACTACAGGACAAAATCATCATATGAGATTTACTGATACCTTTCACGAGATTGACTTTTGTCATATGAGATTTTGTGGCATTTGTATGTACTTTTTATGAGAATTTGTGGCTTTATATTTGAGATTTCTAAAATCCACAGCTGTCATATGAGATTTCACACCGTTTGTTATAATTTTTTGTGGCCATCCATATTAGATGCAAAAATATCTTCTTCTTTTTCATATTTGGCGCAATCTCGGCCGTCCATTTGGTTGAAGGTGCATACGGTACGTCTTTCATACCTCTAGCCACACAATCTCATATTTGTGCTATTAAGTCTCATATTTGAGCCCAAAAAGGGGTGTGTACCGTAGAATTTTTCTTCTATTTGGGATCTTGAAGTAGAACCTTTTGCAAGTGGTGGCTAGCTCATGAGGTAGAGTTCTTGAATGCCGCATAGTACATTTTGGGATCGAGTCTCATTCCCCCTTCCCATATAATGGATTAGGAATAACGAATGAAAAAAAAAATTAGGACATTTTCTTCATGTGGTCTTTGACTCTTTGAATATGAACGAATAATAATCTCTTCGTTAATCTTGTTATTGGGAGCTGTTTCAGGGACAATTAAGATGAAAAAAAAATAACTTAACCGAATTGGACGAGCTCAAAATATTTTTTCTTTAAATCAATTCTCCTATTATTTAGCTATAAATTTTGTGGGTCGTGCTATAGGCAGGGGTAATTCAATAATTTAACATAATATAAACAACAAAGCGCTACCAACTTAAATAGAAGCGTACATATTCAGAAAAAATGTATTCGAAATCATTTAATGTCAATGATTTTCATATGTATTATGTAACCCATCCCGTACCGTAAGCTCCTGCGTGTGTGTAGGACTGCAACAATCAGTCATTAAGCTTGCCAAGTCGTTACTAGTAGGTATCGTGTGAAAGTGCCATTTGCATCACCATTGACACAGACCGGTAGCAGAAACGAGATTTTATTGGTATTCCTTTGGATGAAACAAGGCCAAGGGTCCCCTCTTCTCTGTACTAATTCCTAGAAGCCGCCACGCAGGGATGGAGCCAGGAAAGGGCTAGTTGTTGAGGTGCAGACAATCTTCAACCCGAGGGCGTAGGGGCCTCTCCCCCATGCGAAAACGATATTTTTGGACTTTCCCCCATTGCGAAAACGATACTTTTGGACTTTGGTGCATGTGTAATTTCGGTCATAGGGCCCGACCTATTTGTTTTACAGTTTGCTAATAATTAATTAGGGTTATTAGTTTTTAGAGAAAAACAAAGAGAGACGAGAGAAAACGCACATCTGAGAGAGGTTGCAAGAATACTCCTGATTTCAATTTCATAGTGGACTGATGTGACTCCCGTGATTTTTCCTTGCGTTTAGGTTTTCCATGTATATCTTGTCGCTTGTTTTTCTTTCCGTTTTTCATTACGCATGATTATTTACTTTTCGTTTTGTAATTCATTATTCTCAAGATCCGTAGGGCGTTGTGGGGTTCGGAAATCCTAACACCAGTAGGGACGGTTGCCCCTGCAGAGAAAAAAAAAACCTCTAGTATTATATAGGAAAAATAAATTTTCCTATGAATTATATAGGCTTGCCCCTACAAAGTATTTTGAAAAAAAAATCGCTCCTGCGTAGTGAAATTCCTGGCTCCATCCCTGCTGCCACGTGTATGTTGTAAAATAATATTTCGATCTTCCTCACACACACACACATAGAATCCTGTCAAACGCTCTCTCATCAGTTGAATCCATCCGTTTCCCCATCCGGAGAAATTTTTCAATGCCGGGTGGGTATTGCCCATGCACGTGGTACCCGCTCGGCAATCTCAACCATCCAAAATGCAATCCAACGGGCGGGAGGGAGAGGAGATCAATCTGAGCCGTCCAAAATACTTTTGAACGGCCGAGATCATGCTCGGCATAGACACGTGGTACCCATTCGATACCCAAAAAATTTCCCCCCCCTCCGAGACCGCTGCCGACAACCCTAATCCTCCACCTTTTGCTCCTCTAATTACTACTCAACACCATTCTCCACCGTCACCTCAAGACCCCTCTACATATCCACATTCCCCGACCACTCAGACTATTCCCAGCCTAGTCACCAGTCACGGTTATATCGGGATTCCGGCACCACAGAACTCTTTTAAATTAAAGATATTACTGTAGATGAAAACAATTGTTTCAAACAGTTGATTTCGAAATTTTGATATATGAACAAGTTGCAAGTTATTATGTAAAATGAATAGAAAATATTTTATAAAATTACATAACATATATCTTATTCAGTATATGCAGATATCAGATTGAATTGATTTTTCCTAGAAATGTTAATGGTTGCATGTTATTCAAAATGACTGATTTAGATCATTATTATAGACCCGTTATGTCCCCCCCAGCCCCAACCCCACGGCGGCCAAGGGAGTATCGAGGGGGGTACGTTGTAATCGTTAGTGTAGATAAGTATCTACTGGACTTCTTTGATTTGGTATAAAGCCAAAATCTTGCTCCGGATAAGCGAAAGGGATGTTTAATTTACACATGCACCACCTCTCTTTGACAAAGGCCTCTCTCTGACAAAGACCACCAAAGGTGGTAGCAAAATGGTTAGGGGGCGTGGATTTAAGTGCTCTTCCTTTTTTTATACGAACTGATAAGATTCGAGTCCTGTCAATTATAAGACTAGTGTAAATGAGCCTTTATCAATCTAGTGCCTAGGTGGTATTGTAGTAATGACCTGTTTTTCGGACAATAGCTATGACTAGTACTGAACATTTTCCATAGGTCACAGGTGGTCGGAAGCCCATATGGTCATGCCCAAGGGGTAGCTAAGCTGGCTGCCGCTCCCACCTTTTTGCAGCTAAAACAAAAACTCTTGACAAAGTACATAACCATCCCCTCATTTACAATCCCCTCTCAATCTCGCATCAGATCGGAAGCTTTTCCCTCAGAAAACATATAGAAAACAAACTATCAAATCAAATCCATTGTTGACGAAGTGTTATTATCTTTCTTGTGATTCCGGCTTTCTCCATTAGTTCTCCGATTGTAAACCCAGTATTTGGAAAACTATGGAATTATTTAGCATAGTTCTGTATCTCTTGTTAACCATTACTCTGCTTCAAGTCTTCCATTCACTTCTAAGACAGAGCAAAACAAGATCGAAGCTTCCACCGGGGCCGGCCCCGCTACCGGTCGTCGGCAACCTTCTGAAACTGGGTGACAAGCCCCACAAGTCCCTGGCCGAGCTAGCCAAAACTCATGGCCCAATCATGAGTTTGAAATTAGGCCAGATTACCGCAGTGGTCATTTCTTCATCAACCTTAGCCAAAGAAGTCCTCCAAAAGCAAGACCTGGCTTTCTCCACCAGGTTCATCCCCAACGCCCTTCAGGCCCGGGACCATTATAAGTACTCTGTTGCTTGGATGCCGGTGTCTGATCGGTGGCGTAGCCTCCGAAAGATTATGAACTCAAATATATTTTCAGGTAACGCTTTACAGAGTACTTGTATGAGTATCACTATAGGAAACCCAAGGGGTTGGCAGAGTGGTCTTTCTTGGAACTTAGGGTTTGCTCCCACTCTCAGGTTCGATTCCCTTGCGAGCAAACTCTTGGGGCCAGAGGTTATGCCCGGTCGTTACCTCTGGAGTTTTGGATTTAGTTGAGGTGCGTGCAAGATGACCTAAATATCCGGTTATAACAAAAAAAATATGAGTATCAATATAGGATGATGGTAAATGGATTAGTCGAGTTCAACATAAATTGACACCAAGTTTTAAAATAAAAAATTGGATTCTTTTTTTCCAAAGTCTAAACACCCACTTCTTGCAGCAAGTAAATGATTCCAAATTTAAGGCCATATCCTTTTAGTTATATTACTATTTTTCTTATTGTTTCAGCGCGTAGACTTGATGGCAATCAAACTTTACGGCGACAGAAGGTGGAGGAGTTAATCGCTTATGTTGGAAAATGTTGTCAAGATGGTGTTGCTGTGGACATTGGCAGCGCCGCTTTGGCGACTTCCCTGAATATGCTGTCCAACACCTTGTTTTCGGTGGATTTGGCAAACCTAAGTAAAGGTTCGGGGAGAGAGTTTAGGGACCTCACTTGGAATGTAATGGTGGAGGCTGGTAAACCCAACTTGGTTGACTACTTCCCTTTGCTTGCAAAGATCGACCCACAAGGTATCTTTACCTCATTAATCTGCAACTCCTTTGAAGGTTCAAGCTGTTAGATCATGGAATAAATATATGATTGTTATTTCCGACAGGTATAAGGCATCGTTTGACGGTTCATTTTGGAAAAATAGTTGATTTGTTTGGTCGACTAATTGATGAAAGGTTGAAGTTAAGGAACTTGCAAAAGGCCCATGCAGAAAACGATGTGATAGATATTTTGCTCAATCTTAGTAAAGAGATTGATAGAACTCACATCGAGAGTTTGTTTTTGGTTCGTATTTTCTTCCTTATCCTAGTACGACGCAGTAATAGTTCCCATCCTACAGCTCATAATACATAATAACTGATATGCTTGTGATCAAATTTTGTTGTAGGACCTGTTTGTGGCAGGGACAGATACAACATCGAGCACTATTGAGTGGGCAATGGCGGAGCTACTTCAGAATCCGGAGAATCTAAAGAAAGCAAAAGCTGAGATTGAACAAACGATTGGCAAAGGGAAACTTATTCAAGAGTCGGATATTTCAGAATTGCCTTATTTGCGTGCAATTGTGAAAGAGGCAATGCGGATTCACCCAGCGATTCCATTCTTACTTCCTCGCAAAGTAGAGACAGATGTTGAATTCTATGGCTACACAGTCCCAAAGGGGTCCCAAGTGCTAGTAAATGCTTGGGCTATTGGTAAAGACCCGAGCATATGGAAACACCCGACAACATTCATGCCTGAGAGGTTTTTGGAGTCAGAAGTTGATGTCCGAGGCCAAGACTTTGAGCTGATTCCGTTTGGCGCAGGGCGAAGAATTTGCCCTGGATTGCCTCTAGCAATGAGGATGATTCCGGTGGTGTTGGGTTCGCTCATAAATTCATTTGATTGGAAGCTTGAAGGTGGGATGGCACCAGAGAAGTTGGACATGGAGGACAAGTTTGGTATCACGTTGCAAAAGGCTCAACCTCTACGTGCCATTCCATTTCATATGTGACATTATCTTTCCTTCTTTTGTTTTCTTTTCTTTTTTTCACCGCAATAAGATTAAGTATGTTGTACCACCGTTTGATTGAAATTACTCCGTCACTAGTAATTCGTAGATGAACACGGATGACTCTGATTTGTTTGGAGTGATATGGAATCTAAGCCCTCAACTGTTCGGATGAAAGGCTAGAATGCACGGGACACGGAGTTGGGACACGGAATTTGGGACACCGGATCCGCTACTGTTTCTTAGTGGTAACTGTATTACTGTAGTAATTTTTTATTTTTTATTTTTGGTAAAACGGAAGCTTTTTGTGATCTGATTGGGCTTTGCAACAAAGAACGAAAATGATGTGATTAGGGCTGCCTTTGAACTTTCAAATGAGGTTGATTGGGCTTTGCAACACATAAGGAATCGGGCTTTCAAGCTCCATGGCTGCTACGTTCTTTGAGGGTTTTTCAAGTCAAAGCCTTAGCTTTGGTGATCTAATACTACAGAAAAGGACTTGAGAGCTTGGATTATCTCCTGGAGGCATATTGAAAGAAGGGACAATCACCACTAAGTCCACTTTTGAAAAAATAATTCTCACTGGATCAACTTCGGGTTTTTTTCGTTTTTTTCTTTCAAAGAATCTAGACTCAATATGCCTAAACACTAAATCCTAAATCCAAAGTACCTAAACCGCCAAAACTGTATGAAAGTGCCTAAATCCCTAAAATCCAATGAAAATGTCTAAACTTCTAAAACCTTATGAAACTGTATGATACCCTCAGGTGCTTAAACCCCCCAAAAAGTTGACCTAGGAATGCTGACCGTGGTGGTTTCGGTTTTCAAAAAAAAAAAAACCTTGACCTAGTGGGAATTAAGTTTCCAAAATATGCCTTAGAGGTAAACCAAGAGTTTTTCAATCCTACTGATTACAACACCATGTCTTCGGTGTAATCGCATTTAGGTCTGTCACATGTGGATACTTTTTAGATCTATCATCGTGCAACTTTTTCTGGGTTAGTCAATCGTGAGACGTGGGCTTGATTTTATTTTTTATTGTAAAATTTGGAACGAAATGCAGCCGCTTTGATAACATATAGAGATTCACAAATCTGTAGCAGAATCTTCCAAAACTCCCCAACCCCTACTAAAACAAAGCCAATTTGACTTCGAAATTGAAATACAGTAGTAGAACTACGAAGGCTAATCTCCATTCATAAAGTCTAAATGAAGAAAAAACCAAAGAGTACTTTTTAAGGGTAAATTGGAAGTTTGGTATTTTTTAATGGTTATTTATAAAAAGAAAACAAAATTTTTGAGACATCTCAAAATAGATACATGGACTTTTATAATGGGACAAAGGTAGTACAAATTGAACACTCCTATTTCCCATGCTCGATCCACTAATGAAATCATTAAGATTTTATGAAGGTTTTAACTTGTATGCTTAGCGCTAGGAAAACGGGTGCGGCATACGGAAGGTAAATCCGTAAGGTGTGGATAATGTTTCGAGGCTGCCGAGATAGAGCGAGTTGCAGGAGCCAAATAGATAACATCATCTTCACTTTTACCAACCATGAAGCCAAATAAATAAGTAGATATATATATATATACAGGAGCTTGGTAGTAAGCTGCTTGGAGGTGTAGAGAGTAGGCAAATCCCAAATAAGGAAACACAAAATACCATAATTGGTCACAATTAGGTGTCGTGTCTCACACACAACAATCACACGGAAATACACAATGAAATTTATGTAGTCCCCCAAACTCGGGTACGTCTAAGGGAGAGGAGGAATTTCATTATATACGGTACGGAAGATACAGGAGTACAATGGAAGAGGAGACACTCTCACTCAACTCACCTTTCTTGCTCTTGTAAAACAGTCTAATTAGCTGTAAGGACTCGTGAGTGTTATTATGTCTTCTGATGGGGTACTAATTGTGATATTTGTAATAGTTGGTTTAAATGTCGGTTAGAAGTAGTTGTGCTAATTAGTTCCAGTTGTCAAGTAGCAGGAGTCTTGGAGTTTCATTTCAGTTGTATTTTGCTTTCATTTCATCTGGTTTTCATCTTGTATCTTGAATAAGCTCCTTTGTCTTGTAATCATTGAAGAACAATCTGAGATTCTAATGGAAAATGCTTAGGGTTTCATTCATCATCTTCTTCATTCTTTCTTTGTAATCTGATGCTATATTGAGAAATTCTACATGGTATCAGAGCCTCAGACCTACGTCTACTGAAACTTTATTCTTGAAAATTCATCACTCTTTTCTCAATCGATCGTGACGGATAACATTGCCCGCTTCGGTAGCGTTTCTCGTGTCTAATTTCCATTCTTTGGTAAACATCAAGCTTGATGCATCCAATTATCCTTTGGAGGATTCAAGTGGTGAACGTTGTGGACACTAATGGATTTCTTGGATATCTGGATGGATCGATTTCAATTCCATAAAGAAAGATTCGTGATGCAAATAATACAGAATTGGATAGTACAGCTTTTCTTTTATGGAAGCTTAATGATTCACAACTTCTCTCCTGTTTGACAGCTTCTCTCTCTCAAAGTACCTTACCATATGTTCTAGGGTTACGACAAGCCAAATAAGTTTGGGATTCTTTATCAACTCGATACAACTATCTGTCTGAGAATCATGCTCAAGAACTTCGTACGTAGTTATATAATCACACTAAGACGTCTACCATAGCTGCGTATATTGACGAAATTAAAGAAATTTCACAGAAGTTAGCAGCGACTGGAAGTCCTACTAATGATGATGAACAAGTGTTTCACACTTTAAGAGGTTTGCCTCCGATGTTTAATGGTCTTAAAACTATTGTAAGAGCCTTAAACAAGAAGAACAAAACTGAGTTTTGATGAAGTAGTAGCTCTGTTAAATCGTGAAGATATTCAACTTCTTCAAGATTCTAGCACTGATATGGACAAATCTACTTTACTTGTTACTACAAATTCTCATCAATCTACAACACAGAGTAGTATTTCTGGTAATGAGAGTGGTGATGTCCTCTGCACCTATACAAAGTTCCTCAATGAATCACATACCATATGGTAATAGTCAACCAATGCCATCTTTCAACAACTTTTATCCCCAACGTCAACAGTTTTCTGGAAATTACAAAGGATATTCTTAAGGTAGAGGGGGTAGAGGCCCTAGGTTTCCACTGGATCCGTGTGCTATTTGTGGAAAAACCAATCATATTGCTACATATTGCTACTACAAGCCTCAATATCCAGGTTTTTATCTCAATACTATTCAGTGGAGAGGAAATGCATTCCTCAGTCACATTCCTACTGTTTGTATACCTGGGACTCAGTCAGTGCCAAGGCAGTTTAGTGGTTTTCCTGGTCCATCTCTACCTACTACTTCAATGTCCCAAACACATTTTGTTGGTTATCCTGGCAATCATGACATGACAGGTTCAAATGGTTATGGTCCTTGTGGATTTTCTACATTCGTACCACACCTGGTATTGGACAGTTTGGAATGAATGGGGTACCTTCTTCTAGTGTTAACAAATGTGATATGACTAGCTCATCTTCTGGCATTCCCACTTCTGCATATGTGATTCCTCAGCCTTCTCAGTTGAATGTGCACTATCCTATTGCATCTCAACCACAGTAGAATGTGACCTATCCATGTGCATCTCAACCCTGGTTCTTTGAAAGAGGGGCCACAAACCATGTCACCAATAATCTGTAGAATGTTACACACCCGCAGCCTTCTCATGTGCCTGAAGGTATTATGGTTGGCAATGGTTCTTCTGTTCAATTTACACACACTAACTCAAATCTGTCACACACTCCTTCTATGCATTTTCATCTATCTCATATTCTTCATACACCCGAAATCTCTCATAATCTTATCTCAGTTCATAAGTTTGCTCAAGATAACAATTGTTTTCTTGTTTTAGACTCAGCTGGTCTTGTCATTCAGGATAAGAATACTCTGAAAATTCTGTACCAAGGACCATGTCACAAGGGCCTATATTGGAACGCCCCGATTTTCAGGAGCATTAATTTGAATACATGAAACATTTATAAAAAAAGATTTCATAAGAGTTATCACGTCATCAAACCGAAAGTGACGTCACCATAATACAACCATATCGAAATAAGTATTTGTCAAAATATTACATTCTTTGAAATGAGATTTAGCAACAAAATTCCAACGTTCAAAACATCTAGAAATCTACTGATCCGACCTCCAATGCTCGTTGACTACTTCCTCAACATCACTGTTTTCCATCATATTGCGCCCCTGCTCCATCTTCATTACCTGGTGGTAAATCACAACAGTATAAGTACCCGTGAGCTAATAAAGCCCAATAAGAATATCCTAGCCTTACGTAACCCCACGTATCTAACAGATAAACATGCATAATAAACGAATAACAGGAGATAACACAATTAATAGCACTGATTAATAACTAGCCATTAACCTACGTGTCATTCTAGGATTCTCTGTCACGAGATCCATCCTACCCTCGAACTTCAGGCATAGGACAACTAGTGTGATTTGACTCCCCCTTGCAAAGATTCGGACGAAGAACCAAGGTTATATGCCCGAGTACCACTTCCATTACCCAAGGCACGAAAGCAAGATTCACCGAGAGTGCGGTCCCACAACTCATCCCCGGGCTGTGACGCAAGCATAGTGCCAACCTTATAGCCCGACCATTCTCAAGAGTCAATCACCATCATGTCTTATCCATGGTTTCGTATTCAAAACATTCATCCATCTGGGGCCCACTCCGGTCACCCCCGGAACCACGGCTCAACCAACATATCCACTAGTTTCATTATTTTTTTCCTTTAATTAAAACAATCACCACTACGCATTTCTCGTTAACCGCTACCACCCATACTTCAAATTAAAAATGTCGTAACTAAGTTATGCAAATCAAGTAAGGATAAACAATAATGAACACAATATGCGATAATAATAATCAACATGTCTAGTAAATAAACAAGTACAGGGTTAAACTATAAAGAGACTAAAATTTCAGACTAATTCGTAAGAAATCTAAAGTGCATGGACCAAACGATCACTCATCTAAAGTTTTGAGGACCAAACCATAATTAATCTAAATTTTAGGGACCAATCTGTAATTAATCAATATTCAGGGCTAATCGTAACTAGAGGTAGTCGATCATCAAAAAGATCTGCAATGGGGGTCTACCAATTAGTACCGTAGGCTCCAGAAATTCATTTCACTCAAAATCAAATTTTTTTAGTGCAGATTGAAGATCGACTCATCCACAGAAGTCGACTCTTTTGAGCCCAGAAATAGCCGACCGTCGACTCGTGAGCACCATTTTACGGAGCCAAGAGGATCACGACATCGTTTCTATCCAGAAACTTGCATCAGTTCAAATCTGATCCATAAATCAATTTGACCAGAGTCTCGTGCTCGTCGACGAGACAAAGAAATTGGTGCCGCACCCACCAGAATTGGAGCAGCCTAGCCACCATACGGGCTATTCGATCCGGTGCTGCCGCAGCCGCAGCTAAAAGAAAGCTAAAGAAGCAAATAATCGCTGATTGCTGACCCAAACTTCTTGTCGCCGCTAGCCTCACTCGCTGCGATGCATCTTGAAGTTTTCAAATGAAGAAAAAAGAAAAGAAGTCTGCTTCCATCGTTGAAACAAGAAAATATACTTTAGAAGTATCTTTCTGATTTGTCCTGAAGGCAAAATCAAGTAAAGGGGTGTTACTCGTGAACCACTTTCCGAGACAGAAATTCAATTAAAGGGTGTGGCTTTCAAGTCAGTGGGGTCCATTCCTTTAATTCTTCAACTACTCCAAAGACCGGTTATTTCTCCAATTATTTTTTGGATCATTTCAGATTCAATTGTGGTATTCAAATTTTCAAATTTCAACTCAGACAAGTGATTTAAATATTTCAAGACGAGATGGCCAACGGAAGCGCGCAGGCACTTATTCCAAAGCTCACCAAGGACAATTATGATAATTGGTCCATTCAAATGAGAGCACTACTGGGTGCTCAAGAAGTCATGGAGATAGTACAGGACGGGTACAAGGAACCCGCCTCAAAAGAAGCAGAAGCAGCTTTAAAGGAGGAACAAAAAACAGCGCTCTGTGTCGAGCGAAAGAAGGATTGCAAAGCCAGGTCCATCATCCACCAAGGACTTGATGAGATGACATTCGAGATCATCGCTTCTGCTACATCTTCCAAAGAAATTTGGGAGACACTGCAGAAAACATACAAAGGTGCTGACAAAGTAAAGAAGATTCGCCTTCAATCTCTACGAGGCGAATTCGAGTCTTTACGGATGAAATCCTCAGAATCTATTTCTGAGTATTATGGTTGAATCATGACGGTTGCAAACCAGATGAGAAGAAATGGAGAAGCTTTCACAGATACGAGAGTTATAGAGAAGATCCTCCGATCGTTGGATCCGAGATTCAACTTCGTCGTTGTTATGCTAGAAGAGCTGAAAGACATAACAACCATGTCTATTGAAGAACTCGTGGGCTAGCTGCAAGCCCACAAACAGATGTTGCACAGAGATGATGATAGAGCCACGGAGCAGGCTTTACAGACAAAATTTTCTCTCAACGAAGACAGGCACGAGCAAGGGGAGACATCCCAAAGAGGACGAGGCTATGGTTCTCATGGAAGAGGCTCTGGAACTTCAAATTCCAGAGGTAAAGGAGGCAAAGGATTCTTCAAAGTAGGAAATCAAAATCATGCTCCAAAAGGAGGTGGTCATGGACAGCAAAGCAGCAGAGGAGGAGGACAAGGAAAAAGAGGTGGTTACAACAACCGACCGAACATTGACAAAAGCAACGTTCAATGTTACAACTGCCAAAAGTATGGTCACTACAGCAAAGAATGCAGAGGAAGGCTAACACCAAATCAAGTTGGCGAAACAGCCAACTATGCAGACAAGGAGCCAGCAGGAGGAGATTCAATGAGTCTCATGGCTCACAGTTCTACCGAGCAGGATCAAGGTACATGGTTTCTTGATTCCGGAGCCAGTAATCACATGACTGGCTCAAAGCAGCTTTTTACTGAACTTGATGGAAAGGTTCAGGGAGATATCTCTTTTGGCGACCTCTCCAAAGTCCCAGTTCGAGGGAGAAGGAATATTGTAATCAGACGGAAGAATGGAGATCATGCTTTTATCTCCAATGTCTACTATGTGCCAGACATGAAAACTAATATACTTAGTCTTGGACAACTCCTGGAGAAAGGCTATCAAATTAGCTTGAAGGATATGCAGCTGGCGATCACAGATGCTCGAGGGAAGCTGGTTACTCGAGTAAAGATGGCGAAGAACAGGATTTTTCCGCTAACTGTTCTTCATGACACGCCAAAGTTCCTCAATGCCATTATCAACGACAAAGATTGGATATGGCATCTCAGATATGGGCACCTTAACTTTGAAAGCTTGAAGCTGTTGGCGAATAAGAAGATGGTCAAAGGCCTACCTCATATCCAACATCTAAATGAGGTATGCGAAAGCTGTATTCTTGGCAAACAACACCGCAACAATTTTGGAAAGCAAGTTGATTGGAGAGCAAGCATGCCGCTCGAACTAGTGCACACAGATGTGTGTGGTCCGTTGAAGCCAATCTCAAACGGACAGAACAAATACTTCCTCACATTCACCGACGACTACAGCAGAAAAACGTGGGTTTACTTTCTCAAACGGAAGTCAGAAGTATTCGAGAAGTTCAGAGACTTTAAAGCTCTTGTGGAGAAAGAAAGCAGCAACTACATCAAAATGTTGCGGTCAGACCAAGGTGGAGAATACACTGGAGATCAATTCGATGGATTCCTTAGGCAGCAAGGAATCAGCCACCAGTGTACACCAGCCTATACTCCTCAGCTAAATGGTGTATCTGAAAGGAAGAATCGCACCATCCTCAACATGGCAAGAAGCATGCTGAAGGATAAAGATATGTCCAAAAGATTTTGGGCTGAAGCAGTTCAATGTGCTGTCTATCTACTCAACAGATGTCCTACAAAGAATCGAAGTCAAAGACACCACAAGAAGCATAGACTACCTACAAGCCAGGTGTGGCCCATCTCAGAGTGTTTGGTTGTATTGTCTCCGCAAAAGTTCCAGAGGCAAACAGAACCAAACTTGAAGACAAAAGAGTGAAGTGTATCCTTGTTGGATACGGTGACAGGACGATGGGATACAAGTTGTACAATCCCATCACCCAGAAGGTGATATTCAGCAGAGATGTTATTTTCAAGGAGAATGAATCCTGGAGCTGGGATCAGATAGAAGCTACCAGGAATATGGAGCTTACTATTGAAGAAGAAGAAGAACGGGTACAGATCAGGGAGGTACCTAGGAGATCAGAAGAGCAGCCATCACCTTCTCGTGGTTTCCCCTCACCACAAAGAAGTGATCCATCCTCAACAGCTATAGAAGAGTTCTCAGACATGAGGTCCAGAGGAACTCGAAGCCTAGATGATCTGTATCATAATACAGATCCGCTGGATGCAGACTTCACCATGTTCTATCTGCAAATGACTTGTGATCCAGTTAGCTTCGATGAGGCTAACCAAGAAGACAAATAGAGGAAGGCTATGGATGAAGAGATTCAATCCATAGAGAAGAACAAAACCTGGGAGCTGACCAATCTTCCAGAAGGCTACAAGACTATTGGAGTGAAATGGGTCTACAAGGTAAAGAAGAATGCTCAAGGAGAGGTTCAAAGATACAAGGTCAGGCTCGTAGCTAAAGGCTACAAACAGAGGGAAGGCATGGACTATGGCAAAGTCTTCGCCTCTGTTGCCAGGATGGAGATGATCAGGATGATGATCTCATTAGCTGTTCAGCATAAATGGAAGATCTACCAATTAGATGTCAAGACTGCCTTTCTCAATGGATTTCTGGAGGAGGAAATCTATGTGGAGCAACCACCTGGATATGTGAAGAAGAGACATTATGACAAAGTGTACAAGTTGAAGAAGGCACTGTATGGATTGAAACAAGCGCCTCGTGCATGGAACACAAGGATCGATGCATACTTCCAGAAGAATGGATTCGAGAAGTGCCCTTACGAGCATGCACTCTATATGAAGAAGGAAGCTGATGGAAACCAGCTCTATGTATGCATCTACGTTGATGACTTGATGTTCACAGGCAACAATCGAGCTATGTTTGATTCTTTCAAACAGAGTATGGTCCGAGAGTTCGAGATGACAGATATCGGACTAATGGCACACTTTCTCGGAATCGAAGTGATGCAAGGAGATGACGGTATTTTTATCGATCATGTTGGATACGCCAAAAGCATCCTCAAGCGTTTTGGCATGGAGAAAAGTAATCCAGTGACTACTCCAGTTGAAAGTGGAGTGGAACTCAGAAAGAGCGAGGTCGGTAATGTTGATCCGACATATTTCAAGAGTCTGGTAGGAAGCCTTCACTACCTGACATGCATAAGACCAGACATACTATATGGCATTGGTCTTATCAGCCGATACATGGAAATACCTGACCAATCCCATCTGAATGCAGCCAAGCGGATTTTGCGCTATGTCAAGGGTACAGTCACTGATGGACTATTTTACACAACTACTGAAGACTTCAGACTATGCGGCTATTGAGATAGTGATTGGGGAAGAGACTTGGATGAAAAAAAAAGAGCACTACAGGATTTACTTTCTTTCTCGGGGATACAACATTCACATGGTCGTCGAACAAACAAGCGATAGTGACTCTATCGTCTTGTGAAGCTGAGTATGTTGCTGCTAGCTCAGCTGTGTGTCATGCTATATGGGTCCGCAATATGCTGAATCATTTGGGAATTTCTTAAGAAAACCCCACGGAGATCTATGTCGATAACCGCTCCGCAATCGCACTAGCAAAGAACCTGATGCATCACTAAAGGAGCAAGCATATTGACACGCGCTACCATTTCATCAGAGAGCACATGAAAGCAAAAGAAGTGGAGCTAGTTTCTTGGAGGACCTATGACCAAGCTGCTGATATTTTTACCAAGACCCTCAAGCATGACGCCTTCATCAAGATGAACACAATGCTTGGAATGAAGAATCCCCGGGACTCAAGTTTAAGGGGGGATGAAGAAAAAAGATAAACTTGATCAACTTATGCAAGTGGGGTTCTCAGTTCTCAGCAGCCCTAAACAAAAACGTGGCTACTATTCAAATATTAGGCTGAAGACTTTTTCAACTTACGTGATTGTATTTGTCGTTTGCTCATAATAAGAATCTATCTTGTGTTTGTCTTTTTATCTTGTTTAGCCTATAAATAGGCTTGTAAGGCATCCACAGTGGGCTCCCTAAAAGTTGCTCCTAAGTTGACTCTTAAGGCATCCACATAAGCAAAATTGGGGTCCATTTTTCACTCCTAGAGCTTGCTAAATTTAGAGAGCATATGTGCACTCAATGAGCTAGCTAAATTTAGAGAGCATATTAAACAAAATCATTCATCTTTTGAAAATTCCATATTAAAAAAAGATTGAAATAGCTTGGGTCCCACTTAGAGCTAGCTACGTGACTACTTAAATTTAACTAATGGGTTAGGAGTCATGCTTAGGAGCCACCCTTGGGAGCTTGTATTGGGAGTCCATTGAAGACCACAATTGATCAAATGACTTGCTAAATTTTAGGAGCCTTACCTAGGAGCCATCTTGAGAGTCCATTGTGGATGCCCTAATTCGTTTGTAAAATCATCAAGTGTGGAGTAAGAGAAATACATCAATAAAAGTGAGTGTTTGTTCAATTCTCTTTGTGAGTTTCATGCAGCAAAAGGGTGTGATATGTACTCCTCCACCCAACAACGATGACGTCAGCCGAATAGACTACTCCACTTGTCACTATTCCAATGTTAGCATGTGCTTGTAACCAACTCTCGCCTACACATAACGTCATAGTGACGTAAGCCGAGAGGTTACCTCACATGCTAGCTAGGCACGAATGTACTTGGAGAGCAAGTCACTCACTCCCCATATAAGGTAATGTTCAGCCAATCGAAGGGACGCATTCACGAGCTTCTTAACCCTAGATTTGAGTACTTGCTCCATCTTCTCCATCACGTACTTATTTGAAAATTTGAATCGATTTTTGCAATTGGCGTCAGAATCTTGATATACCAATCGTACTCTAACTATGAACCGGTGCGAGATTTCTCAACCTGTGTGAAGTGGGGCAAGATTTCTAGGGTTCAATCGTCAATATCAGGTTTGTTCCATACTGATTTCTACGGTTTTAATCGCGAGGTCCGTTCTCTATTTCTTCCGAAAATTGGCAGATTAATATTTGTTCCCTATTGACTATATATCCGACTTTCATGTTTTTCTGCTCCCTCATTCCATAATCGGAGAAGAATCAAAACCATGTTTAGACCATTTGCACTGGTTGAACGAAGAGTCATTGTTCAGAGAGTACAAATTCAAAGGTATTGTTTTAATTGTCATTCGCCAGGCACTAATAATCAGTTTAAGATTTAAAAAGATTCTGCGCTTAGAGCGTGTGGATTTACTTTAATTCAAGTATCTGTTTTCATCCGGATAACATATCGATGCTTTTAAGTTGATTCATTCGGATAAGTTCAATGGAATTTTTTAAAAAAAAAGAGAAATAATAGCTTTAAAATATATACCGTCTTCAGGTCAATCCGGGCGTCTCTGGGGCCGTCCGGGTCGTCTCCATTCCAACATATTCTTCTCCACATCCTATATGGTTTTTAGAGTGCTTCTGAAAATGGACAATTTTTTTATTTGTCTAATTTCTTGATAGCCACTTAGCCAAAAATCCAAAACATTAGACATTTTTAAAGGACAAGGACAAGGAACTTTTGCAATCGAACATAAAAACAAAGACATTTGACATTTTTAATGGGAAAGATAAGGAATTTTGCAATCGAACATAAAGACAAAAAATAATTAGTGAAATGTCACTAATTTTTGAAACATAAAGACAAAAAAAAATTAGTGAAATGTCACTAATATTGAAAGTTCTAATTTCGTACAGAAAATTCAAAAAAATCAACTTCTACCTTCTGGCCGACCACCACCCCACCTCCGGTCGACCACTTCCGGCGACCCAAAAAATTAGTGACATGTCATTAATTTTTAAAATTTTTATTTTCATACAAACAATTCAAAATAATCAACTTCTGCCTCCTGGCCAACCCCCACCTCCGGTCGACCATTTCCGGCGACCCAAAAAATTAGTGAAATGGTCACAAATTTTAAAAATTCTAATTTCGTACAACCAATTCAAAAAAATTAACTCCTAACTCTAGCCGACCACCACCCCACCTCTGGCCTGACAATTCCGGCGACCAAAAATTAGTGAAATGTCACTAATTTTTAAAAGTTCTAATTTTGTATAGAAAATTCAAAAAAATCAACTCCTACCTCTGAGCACCTCCGGCTCACTACTTCCGGCGGCCAAAAAAATTAGTAAAATGTCACTAATTTTTACAAATTATCAAGAAAAAAGTGAAATCAGTGCCGGCTTATAGGGTAGGCGAGCGAAGCTTGGGCTTCCAGCCTCCAAAAATAGCAAAAAATAAGGGCCTCCATTTTTTTAGTACCCCGTGATTTTTATATATTTATTTAGTACCCTTATATATATAATAGGCCCAAATATTTTTACTCTAAGCATTCTCTACACAAAATAAGCACAAATGAAGCTTTTCAAAGTTAAAATTAATCAAAAATCATCTTCGGTCAACCATGTCTCAAGAAAGATTAAATGGATTAGCTATATTGTCCGTTGAAAAAGATTTGGTGAAGAAGCTTGACTTAATTAGACTTAATTGTTTACACTTTTGTAATGGTAAATCTTTTATAATATATTTTTCGTATGGAACTCTTTGTCGACCAACTTTATATGAAAAATAGACAGGCCTCACTTAAGGAGTTTGCTTCCAGCGTCCAATACTTATGAGCCGGGCTTGAGTGAAATTCCTTCTTTGAGCTCAAATGATCATGAAGTTAAGCCTGTATTGGAAGATATTCATGAAATCAAATCTGAATCTGTTGAGACCAGGGAAGTCCAAGGGTCCGATATCGAATCCCCTACATTCAAGGGAAATTCGGAAAGCCATTTGGAACGAGATTTGGGGATGTTTTCCGAATCAGTTGATAAATCTCTTGATGGGTTTGAAAATAGTTTTTCACAGCAGTACATGCAGAAAATTTCTCTACTTGTTTAAGCTCTTGTTGGAGCTATTGCTATGGCAGTTGTCTATTTGAAGCGCCTGAGAATCACTCCACCAAGTGCTTTAGGTCTTGATTCAGGTTTGACAAAGAAGTTGACAGCTTCCAACCTACCATCACACACAATTCAGCCTACAATATAGTGCATTTATGACTAATTTTTCCTTAAATAATTGATTGAGGATTTCTATCAAGTTAGTATTTTATTGCCTATTGACATGAGATATTTACATGGTTCAAGATTCGCTATCAAAGCCTACTTTAACACATACAAAGGGATGCCTTTGGGCAAAAAACACAGCTTCGATCTGTCACTGTTGATCCCCCAAGTGGCCAATCTGTTTTAAGATTGATAAGATGGCCAACCATTGCATAAATATCCATCTAGGAACTTGTTTCTTGTACCCTTGTTTGCATAAATATTTTCGTTTTCGTTTTTTATTGTTTGAGAGAGAGATAACAGGGGAAAAGAACAGAATAGAGGAAAACTACTTACGGGAGCTTTGAAGAAAAATTCTTTTTCTCTCATTGGTGGAAATTATTTTACGTGTAAAACATTTTTTACTACATTTTATGCAACCAAATACACAAACACTAGAAAATATTTTACAAGAAAACATTTTGCGCTCAAAGAAAGAGCGTCTTCTCCTAAGTTCGACTCCTTCAATGCATTAATCAATCCAAGGTTAATTAATGCTTCTTCAAAGTGAGCTCAAGTGTCAATAACCATTTTATCTTCTCTCTAAACGCTCTCGTTTGGAAGATACTCCATCCGTCCCATTTTGTTTGTTCACTATGATTATGCGTGCCTTTTTTGAACTCTTGTAGTTTTCAGTCTATAATGTATTTTATATGCAATATGGATCTTATTTGATAGATTTCAATTAGTTCTATTAGACAAATTTTTTTTAAATTTTAAAAACATTATAAATAAAAAGATATAAACGTTTGAAAATGGCACTGATATTCGTAGTGAGCAAACAAAATGGGACAGATGGAGTATATCACGTTGACTCATTAAGTGTTCCCACAATGCCACATGCATGGCATGCATTTTCGCATTGGGTGGTTAAATTTAAGTGTAAACAGGCAGGATCAACTCCTTTGCAGCAACAAAAGTCGGGTCAAGGGTGAATTTAATTAAGTTAAACCTCGGTATAATAAATTGGGCAGAGATAAATTACTCGTTCTCAACTGCTTGAGCGCTTTGGTATTTGCTTTATTTTTGTCTCTTTATTCAAAAAATATATATATTCGTTAATTATGCATGGATTTTTGTTAATTATTTGTTCGTCTTGACGAAAGGAATCTAAAAAGTCAAAAATTATTCTTAAAAAATATTTAAAAAGTTCGCTAAGATAAAAAAAATCCAAATTTTTAGGGATTATTAGATTGTTTTTGTCTTTGTTCACAACAATTTTAGTGTAGCTAATAGTTTTTTCCTCTTTTAGATTAACTCTCATCGAGATAAACTAATAATCTAATAAAGACATAAACCAAATGATAGACATATATATAACCTTGACTGAATTTAATTAATTGTAGCTAGGGTAACGTACGTAATTTGTTAATAATTTAGGATCCAGAGATTCTTGGGGATCAATCCGATTGCCAGCTACTTAGTTTAGTCATCAACTATTATTAAGTACATATGGCGTGATTCACAATATGTTCTCTGTTTAATTACAACAATAAAATAACACGTAAACCCTCTAGTTGCCTACCAATATCTTAAAAAGGATCGGACTGACAGGTTCAACCAATTAAACCGACAACCAGACTATGGTTCGGTCCGGTCCGGTCCGGGCAGACCGCAGAACTGCTAATTTTGCAGCAGCGGCTTCTTTTGAAAGAAACACCGATATGGGATTGAACCAAAATGCACACTGCAGTAGTTTCCTCTCTTTCACTTCAAATAAGAAGAGATCCATGCACATTTCAATCCTTCTTTATACACTTACTCTTTAGGTTTCACAATCCGGTTCCACTCCTGTTCAACTGCCACCCGGTCCCTTCCCTAGTTCGCTTACTCGTTCAGTTTTCCAAACATTGGTGACAACATCTCAACAAAAGTTGGGTCAAAGGGTGAGTGCCTTTGCAGCAATTATGGGGCCCACCCAAGTTCCCGTTGTTTGATCCGAACCGTTTATTTGTTTGCCTTGTCGAATATGTTGTCCATACATAAATTCAGATTGATCAAAAATTGGTTACTATTTGATCAGTGACCATTTAACTTGCAATTTTTGTAAAATAAAATCATTTACAACTGTTTCTTTAACTATTCATTTCCAAGAAAAATGCAGTCTCAAAACGAAGTTTCTTATGTTTCATCAATCTTAATATTTTCATATACTACATACTCAACGAAATGAACAAAATGAACGATTCAAATCAAAGAACAGAATCCGAAGTGGACCTCATAACCGCTCTTGTGCATTGCATCTAGTGCATTGCTGCACAACTCAATAAAGTTTATCATTATTAAAGCTCCATCCGCAGACTTTAGGCCCACGTCATTTATATTAATTAAGTATCAATGTATCAACTACACATGTCAAAATATGATGTAATTATTCAGTGATCCTAGAGCACAGCTACGTAGTGCTGAAATAGTCTTTTAACACTACATATTTATTTACCGTGCAAAAATGTGTGGCGATAAAAGTCCTTGGAGCACCGCGTAGTAGTACTCCAAGAGGAAGAAATAATTTTCCCTATGCATCTGCATCACTAATTACACGGACAGATGGTTGACGACTTGAAGCAATTTTTGCAACAAAAAAAAAAAGGTTTAACCTTAAAACAATCAATAGAACCAGTGTTGACAGATCTAGTGCCATTACCTATATCCTGTGTTGGAAACCATGGACTTATTGACCTTAATTCTGTATCTCTTGTTAACCATTACTCTGCTTCAAGTCTTCCATTCACTGAAACAAAGCAAAAGAAGATCGAAGCTTCCACCGGGCCCGGCTCCGCTACCGGTCGTCGGCGACCTTCTGAAACTGGGTGACAAGCCCCACAAGTCCTTGACCGAGCTAGCCAAAACTTATGGCCCAATCATGAGTTTGAAATTGGGCAAGATAACCACGGTGGTTATTTCGTCATCTGCCTTAGCCAAAGAAATCCTCCAAAAGCAAAATCTCGCCTTCTCCACCAGATTTATCCTCAACGCCATCCATGCTCACGATCAGTATAAGTATTCCGTTGTTTCGTTGCCGGTTTCAGATCGGTGGCGTAGCCTCCGAAAGATCTTGAACTCTTAACATATTTTCAGGTAATGCTTTGCTTACAAATATAATGCTACTTAGAGGAATGGTGGTAGTTTTCATTTCGAAGTTTAAACACCCAGTACATGCGGCATGTAAATAATTCAAAATTTATGTGACGTCCTTGTGGTAATTGTTGGGTTTACGAAAACCAAATTAATTTATGAAGTTTCAGCACTTTTGGTTAGGACCGTTAGCAGTTTCTATAAAACCAATCAGGACCGAGAATAAGTTGGTCAGGACCGACTTCTGTGAAAATGGTCAAGACCGTATCGACTTGGTTGGGACCGTTAAACACGAACCGAACACATTTAAGGTCCTTAATTAGTTTATAGGTTAGATCATTATATTCTTTTGTAAGAAAGTTGTTGTACTTGTAGAGAGACTTTGAGAGTTTCCTTCATTGATCCATAGTGAATTGGTGTGGCTCCTAAGGAGTAGACAGTCGCCGAACCTCGTAAATTTTATGTGTTCTGTCTTTCTATCTCCCTCAATTGCTTTGGTTTGTTTTCTGTGATTCGTAGCATCCAAGATCCTGATTGTTTGTGTGTTGGTTAGTTGAGCGCGTTATTCAATTTCCTAACAGTAATATGTTTTTTTAGGTAGCAGACTCGATGCTAATCAAAATTCACGGCGACAGAAGGTAGAGGAGTTAATCGCCTATGCTGGAAAATGTTGTCAAGATGGTGTTGCTGTGGACATTGGCAGCGCCGCTTTGGCGACTTCCCTGAATATGCTGTCCAACACCATGTTTTCGGTGGATTTGGTCAACCTAAATAAAGATTCGGGGAGAGAGTTTAGGGACCTCATTTGGAATGTAATGGCGGAGGCTGGTAAACCCAACTTGGTTGATTACTTCCCTTTTGCTTGCAAAGATCGACCCACAAGGTATCTCTACGCTATTAATCTCCAACTCATCTAAAAGTACAAGCAATCAGATCAAAGAATAAATTTGTGATTTTTATTCCGAACAGGTATAAGAGGTCGTATGACGGTTCACTTTGAGAAAATACTTAAGTTGTTTGGTGGATTAATTGACGAAAGATTAAAGTTCAGGAAATTGCAGATGACAAATGTAGAAAGCGATGTGATAGATACTTTGCTCAATCTTAGTCAAGAGATTGAAAGAACTCACATCGAGCGAATGTGTTTGGTTTGTACTTTCTTCCTTGTCCCTCTGTCACTGAACAGTTCCTACAACTCATAATTTATTTTATGTGATGTGTGATCTATTTTTATTGTAGGACCTATTTTTGGCAGGGTCAGATACCACATCGAGCACAATTGAATGGGCAATGGCGGAGTTACTTCGCAATCCTGAGAATCTAAAGAAAGCAAAAGCCGAGATTGAACAAACAATTGGCAAAGGAAAACTTATTCAAGAGTCGGATATTTCACAATTGCCTTACTTGCAAGCAATTGTGAAAGAGACAATGAGGATTCACCCGTCGGTTCCATTCTTAATCCCTCGCAAAGTAGAGACGGATGTTGAAGTCCATGGCTACACAGTTCCTAAGGGAGCACAAGTGTTAGTAAATGCTTGGGCTATTGGCAAAGACCCCAGCAAATGGAAAAATCCGACAACATTCATGCCTGAGAGATTTTTGGAGTCAAAAGTTGATGTCCGAGGCCAGGACTTTGAGCTGATTCCGTTTGGTGCAGGGCGAAGAATTTGCCCCGGCTTGCCTCTTGCCGTGAGGATGGTTCCGGCGGTTTTGGGTTCGCTCTTGAATTCATTTGATTGGAAGATTGAAGGTGGGATTGAACCAGAGGAATTGGACATGGAGGACAAATTTGGCATCACCTTACAAAAGGCTCAGCCTCTACGAGCTATTCCATTTCGTATGTGACAATGTCATTTTTTCTTTTTTTTAACCTCGATATGTTTAAGTGTGATAACCTCGCTGAATTGAAATTTCTCCATTACTAGTAATTCAATAATGGTTTTCTGAAAATTTAAATGGTTCTTTCTGGAATTGTAAAAGTTGAAGAGTTTTTGTTCGTATAAATAGTAGCTGTTTTTTGTTTACTTCGTTTCAATTAGTTAAATTAATTAGTTTTGTTGATTACCATTAATTATATGGGCGACTTGTTCAAAAGTCTTTGACAAAGGATTTGTAATCCCATTAGACCACCAAACAAATTTATAATCTATTCAGTCCTAACACTAGCATCTTTACTTCTTCTTTCTTTCTTTTTTTTACCTTACCACAAAAAAAGTTTGTACCCTATGAAAGTGTCTAAAATTCTAAGGTACTCTATGAAAGGGTACCCTATGAAAGTACCTAAAATCCTATGATACCTTATGAAAGTATTTAAACCACTAAAACCCTATAATAGAAAAGTGCACCCTAAAACCTAAACCCTAGAGTATCCTATAAAAGTGTCTAAAACCCTATGGTACCCTACGAAAGTGCCTAAATTCTAGGGTACCCTATGAAAGTGTCTAAACCACCAAAACCCTATAATAGGAAATTGCACTCTAAAACCTAAACTCTAGGATACCCTTTGAAAGTGCCTAAATCCTTAAAAAATAATAATAATAATAATAATAATCATGGATCTTAGACCTTATAAAACTTTAGCATGGACTAAATTGCCCAATAAGTCCCACTTCTGGACCCTAGAACAATTAACCGTAATTATATAGAGAATGGTGTTGGAATGTATAGATTTTATCATTTTCTAAAAACGTTGGGATGCATAGATGAAAAATGAAATTATGCAACGCTAACACAAGTCCTAGAGGGGGGTGAATAGGACTATCAACTAAAAAATTAACGATTTCTTGAAAGAGTCAATCACCCAAATTCCATGGTAATTCCAACAAACCAACAAGTGCAATATGGAGAAATCAAAGTAAAGAGACAAGACACGCAATATACGTGGAAACTACTTAGGTATACGTGAAAACTACTTAGGGTCTAATACCCTAAGCTTAAAACCACGGCCTTACTCTACTTATATTTCATAATTCAAAAGGTACAAGAAGTTCAAAGACAAGGAATTTACCCACAAGCCACTTGCTATTCCTAGCTCCAACTCTTGAACTAGCACCCCGTGCTCCTTCTTGAATTCATGAACCCACGAGAATTACCATCTTGATCTCCGCATCACAGCGGCTCCGGATCATCCGGCCAAGTAGACTTGAAGGCACCCAAACATGATGAATGGAAAAAGATTTGATTTTTATGAAAGTTTTTCAAACTAAAATCAATCTAGATTCAATCCATGGAGAGGAGAGCACTAGATTGAATAAAGATGATTGAAACAAGTTCAAATCATCAAGAACATCAAGTTCACAAAAAGAGAGAAGGGAGGAGACTTTCTCTCTCTAAAAGGTGGGCTGATTTTTTTATAAAGTGGGTATCCTAAAATGAGAGAAGAAGAGCTTATATAGTGTGCAATTTCGTGCTCCCAAAGATAGCCACTCAAAACATGACATTTGGCCACTTAAAGAGTTGACAGACGCTTGCAAACACTCCAACAGGATTAAGACACATGGCACAATATAGACTGTCCATTAACACGTGTTTGCAGACGTTTGTAGACCCGTGTAGACGCTATTAAAAAAGATCTAATGGCCAAGATTAAAAAACATGTCATAAGATGAAACAAGATAAGCAAGCGTCTGGAGACTCAACCAAATGCAACAGGTTGAAAGCCACAAACCTATACTAAAATCATGGGATTTTAAATCTACTCACTCCCACTTTCACACAATAAATCTTCCAACCGATTTGCTACATAAGCATATGAGTTTTATCATGTTATGATTGGAGTTATTCAATATATAAGGGACATCAAAAATATTAATCATGCCAAATTGATATCTATCTAATTCGATAAATGCATGGTAAGAAAAAATTTATTTGTTTGAGTCAAATGTGAACGTTTTCCGATCATGTATTTATTGACATCTGATAAACATAAATTTTGTCATTTATTATTATTTTTACGTGTTTTATAAAGCCAACGATTCCAATCATAAAAGCGATGGCTCTCATATATTAATGTATCGGTCCGTTGTAAGTTTGGTTGTTGTAAAATTGGGAATTGTTTAGACTTCGCCTAATGTTTAAACGAAATGAAGAAAAGAGTAGACTTTCCCTTAATGTATTATTATAGCTTAAATGGTGTTTTCACATGTTTTGAAAGTCAGCGGTACCCATTTATAGTATGGCTTTTTCAGATGGCACCCGTGATTAATGACTTGCCCACAATGAACGGGAAGTAAGGTAATTGCGAAATGTATGGATACAACCAGTCTCGCCCAGCGACTTGGAGTTCAACTCTCACCGTATGGATTGAAGGCTGTGTTTGGCGTGGATGGAAAACAATGCAATTGTTTGGCTATTTCATCAGTGGGCCTGCAACAATACTTCCCGGCTGAAAATGTAGCTCGTTGGATTGTGTTAAGGCATGGTGATAGAGTAGCCAATTCTGGTTGTTGGCCGTCTGATGCTTAATAATAACTGGTTTGACTTCTGTAGAGTACATGGCTTAACGATCGGTTGCGGCGTTGTCTTTGGTTGCAAGCGCCGATCGGTATTTAACACCTTTATTAATCAGAACTCTGAAATTCTTTTTGTACAACAGAAATATTGTAGAGAGCTACCAGGGAAAAATAGAAACCGACACCTGAGACATTTTTCGTTTTGGCTCACAAACAAATATTAACATAGGTACCATCAATTGGATCCATTAGGCGATCTTGCACCAGATCAGCAAAAAGGGTCTTTATACCCGAAAACAGTAACTAACTGGATCCAATTGCCGACAAATCAGGTTTGCTACATCTCTCTCACATGAGATATGTGCATATCTTATGTGAGAGACTTTGTACAAGTGTTAGTGCTTGTATCTTTTCTCTCGCCGACAAATACATAACCATTCAATCCATTCCTACTTTGTCCCTTAGTTGTTCTCCATTTGTAATCCTAGTAGTTCGAAGCTACTGACTTATTACTTATTAGGGATAATTATCTCGTTGATGCAGCGAAATATATAAATTAAAGATTGATCACGTGCATCGAGAACGATCACAAAACAATGTTTGAAGTAGAGATAGATCTTGTTGAACAAACGATAAGAGACAGAACATCAAACACTCTAGGAGACCAAACCGAAAACCTTGCTCATTCCAAAATTCCTCCAATGAGCTTCACAATAGCGTCAAAACTAGTTCCTCTCTCAAAGCCGCCACTAGCAGAGGATGAACCATCCTTAGCACAAAAACAGAGCGCACGGTTGGATTTAGAACATCGAGATAGTCGAGCAGCTACAAAATTGCGAAAAAGAAGATTCTAGAATATTCCCTTCCGTCAAGGAATATTCCATGTTAACTGGACGCGCTGAGTCAGCACAGTTGCTGACTGGACAAGTGTTTGGGCGATGACCATGCAGTGACATGGGCAGTTGACTAGTCAGCCTCAACAGTAACATTTATCAGAAATTATACAGAAAACTAAATAATTTTTGGGTAGGATTTTTAGGCACTTAGCATTTCCCTCGTTAGGTTGGTTGATCGTGAACCAGTAAAATTCGATATAGCGAGAATTATGATCGTGAGCACATAGAGAGAATTTAAAACGCGATATAACGAGAATTGCGATCGTGAACACATATCGAGAATCTAAAACGCGAGTGCACGCCCCAATGACTGGATTATGTGAATAAGGGCAAGACTTGACCCCCCGAATCATTTTTTTTTTTTTTGATCCGATAGAACTACCAGGCTAAAACCATGATATTTTGAACAATTTGAAATTTATAGCCTGCCATGCGATTGGCCTGGAATATTAACCAGATTTAAAGACATCTACACCGCTGTATCCATTTTCTTGGCTGGTAAGAGGGTGGTTGTCTAAACATACTATTGCTTACATGTACTGGTACTCCATTTTTATGCCACCCTCAAATGAATCCTCCTCATTAGCAACCCTCCTCCTTAAAAAATGCGCCACCACAACCGCCCTGCGAAAAGCACGCCAACTCCATGCCCTCCTCCTAACCTCCATACCCGCTGCCTTGCACTCGACATTTCTGAAGAACAACATCCTCTCCATGTACTCGAGATGCGGGTCACTCTGGGACTCCCGCCTCGTGTTCGACAAAATGCCTCAACGGACCACTGTTTCTTTCAATGTACTGATTTCGGCCTATTCTCGGAGCACGCAACATGCGGTTAAGAGCTTCAAGATGTTTGTGCTGTTGGGAAAAGAGGGGCTTACGCCTAATGGGTCGACATTCACAAGCCTACTACAAGCTTCTTCTCTGCTTGCAGATTCCATTCTTGGCTCCACTGTTCATACCCAAGTCATAAGATGTGGTTTTTCGGGTAATTCGTTTGTGCAAACCTCACTACTTGGAATGTACTCAAGTTGTGGGGATTTGGAATCTGGAAAAGAAGTTTTCAGCTCTATAGTTGAGAAAGATTGTGTGGCTTGGAATTCAATTATTTCTGGGTACATGAGAAATGATAATATAGCCGGTGGTCTTCAATTATATGGAAGGATGTTGATGTGTGGTACGAGTCCTACCCAATTTACTTACTCAATGGTCTTAAATGCTTGTGGTAAACAAAAACATCATGCTCTTGGGCGACTTGTCCATACCCGTTTGATCATTTCTGGCGCACCAACTGATTTGCCTTTACAAAACTCATTGCTTGATATGTATTCTAGATGCGGCGATACCCACACTGCGTTTGAAGTTTTTAGTAGAATTGAAGACGTGGATTTAGTTTCCTGGAACTCTATGATAGCTGGATATTCTGAGAGTCGATGTGGAGAGGAGGCCATGGAAATGTTTGTCCAATTGCAGCAAATGACATATGATAAACCTGATGAATATACATTTGCAGCGGTCATAGCGGCAACAGGAGCATTCCCAGCTTCAGATTATGGAAAACCACTCCATGCCCAGGTTTCGAAAACGGGTTATGAGAGGAATGTCTATGTAGGAAGCACTCTAGTGTCTATGTACTTCAACAATGGCGAATCTGATTGTGCCCAAATGATTTTCAGCTTGATTGCAGAAAAAGATGCAATTCTATGGACGGAGATGATCACAGGTCATTGTAGAATGGCTGACGGAGAGAATGCAATTAGGTTCTTCCATGGAATGTCACAACAAGGCCAAAAGATTGATAATTTTGCTCTTAGTAGTGCTCTGAGTGCATGTGCCGACCTGGCAACTCTGAAACAAGGTGAGATGATTCATTGTGAGGCTATTAAAATGGGATATGGTGTTGAAATATCTGTGTGTGGGAGTCTTATAGATATGTATGCCAAAACTGGGGAACTTCAAGCTGCTGAGTTGATACTTTTTGAAATAGAATTCCCTGATTTGAAGTGCTGGAATGCAATTCTTGGTGGGTATAGTCACCATGGGAAGGCGGAAGAAGCACTGAAGTTGTTTGATGAGATTTTAAAGCATAGTCTCGAACCAGATCAAGTGACCTTCGTTTCTCTCCTTTCTGCTTGTAGCCATTGTGGTTTCGTTGATGAAGGGAAGTTTTTGTGGAATTGTATGAGAGAAAGGGGTTTGAGACATCTGCCGAAGCATTACTCTTGTATGGTTAGTTTGTTAAGTCGAGCTGGATTCTTGGAGGAGGCAGAGGAAATGATTTTGGACTCACCTTTTAGTGGAAATTATCTGGATTTGTGGCGAACGTTGTTAAACTCATGCATCATTACCAAGAATTTAGGATTAGGGGTTCGTGCTGCTGAGCGGGCTTTAAGCATAGATGTAGATGATGGAGCAACGCATATACTACTTACTAATCTATACGCTACTGCAGGGAAATGGGATGAAGTTACAAGAATGAGGAGAAAGATAAGAAATCTCATGTTCGATAAAGATCCTGGCCTAAGTTGGGTTGAGGTCATGGATGCTATCCATGTATTTTCCTCTGGTGATCAATCACACCCAGATATTGATGAACTGCAGGGTGTATTGAATAGACTAAAAGGAAACATGATGAGATTAGAAACAGATGAAATTTGACACTATCGGATACTGTAGACAAGGTGCAGCCAGGATGGCCCCAGACATTTCAGAAAGATGTGACCTAGAAGAAGTTCAAAAGCGTATGGATTTTCTTTTTGACAATTAACAATAGTTAACGACATCTATGCAATTTCCCATGCCTACAATCTGGAAATGAACTTTCCAAAACATAAGAAAAGGGAATTTTGGTGTATTCATGAAAAAAGCATATTCAAATTGAAACGAAAAAAACCAGATGCTTTTAGTTCTTTTTGGGGCTACTTGAAGCTTCGCTTGGAAAATCACTACCGACGTTTGAATTTTTGAAGTAGGACTTGATGTGTAAGTTTTCTCACTTATATTTTATTTTTGGAACTCATGGGGATTAACTTGCACCCTATGGATGCAGAGAGTAGTCTGGGATGAGCAAGGAACTTCAGCTCTGGCCAAACTAGATACTTTTTCTTCAACGATGGATGGGAGGAGATAGAGGACAGGACAAGTTGCAAATTGCATTTGGAAAAGAATCGAATTCAGACGTCATGCTTGGCAAGAGAGCGCCTCAGTTACTATACCCAACCCTTGGTATGACTCAAATCCTTTTATCATTGACGCGAAATGATCATCTGATAAATGTTCATTATGGCATTCAGTAAAGCTTGTATGTAGGCTCTAACAACGTGCTATTGCTACAGCCAACCACCAAAGAAACAAAAAGTAACAACAAAAGAAAACATGTTACAACAAACTTGAAGAATAAGAAAGCAGCATAAATTCTTCAAAGGAGAAGAGCAAGATGGGCATAAATCTTCCAAGAAAACTACAATCATCAAAGATCTCGGAGTTGTTTAAGATTTAGTGGAGATACAAATTTGGGGTCTCCTTTGACTAGCTGTTGGGCGACGATAATATTGGCAGCTTCGCTGGGGTGGTAAGGGTCCCAGAATACATGCTTGTCACGGTCCTTACATAAACTAGACGAAGGTCCGCATGGAACAATTCCAGCATACTGGCCCCCATTTCCACAACATGCTCTACTGGCTGTTGTAAATCCTGCATCAGTTATCAATATTAGTGCTCTGAGTTTGATCACTTGCTTGGGTTTATTTAGCCGAGTTTTGGTAAAAATAGTATCATAACATTTGGCCTGCTCTGTTGGACACGTTTAAATCTTTGGTGGGTAGAAGAGGAGTCTACTCCTCCTTATCCCAGTGAGATCTCAACTCCATTATCTTTGTCCTTCCTCGGAAACTTAAGTCCCTCCTCCTTATCCCAGTGAGATCTCAACTCCATTATCTTTTTGTCATTTGAGTACTACTATCCCTGATTTTATATATCATGGGGTGTGTAACAGCTTTCTGGCCTCCTGGCCACGTGCATCGAGGGAATACAGAGCGCTTATATGTCCGTTTACCATACATATCCATTCATAGCCGATTAAGGACCGCTAGACCAGTCATAGGAAAAGTTGCAACTTTGGCTACTCTATTTAGGGCTATTCTTTTACCTGCAACACTTAAATTACTACACAGCCAATTCGAAACCATGCTTTTATGTTGTTTCAATCATGCACTCTATTAGTGGTGAATAATCAGAAAATTAGAATATAACACTAACCATATTTGGCATAGTTTTGTACGAGTTCCATCACTAGATCGTACACGTTTGCGTGAACAAATGTGGCTCCTGCTAGGTTTTCATTGAGCTCAGTGAGTAAATCCTTCAATCGGGAATTATACTGAAGGGCCAGCTTGTTAGGCAATGCAACGCACTCATCTTCTTTGAGTTGATTGAGTGTCTTCTGGTAAGGAATGCAACCAAGTGGTCCAATATTTCCAACTATGAACTTCCTTGCATCTAGAGAATAAAGTCTCTGCCATGATTGAGAATATGTCACACAATTAAATCACCAAATACATGCGGTACTAGTACTGTTTGGGCTTTTTTTCAGTTTTCTGATTTCACACATCAGAAAACACTCAAAATTGCGAGCAGTTTCAAGAACTTTTTTTCTGGGGAAAACACCGCATTTTCAGGACAGATCTCCAGAAAATTTGTTTTCCATATAAAACAAGAGAACATTCTTTTTGTTTTCAAAAACAGTCTCTTAAAGAGTTATAGATGCTTTGAAGATGTAAACAAACAAGGAGTTTTTCGGGTTTCCTATATTTGTTTCCAACTATAAGAACACATGCATATTGTTTTTCTTTTTCCAGTAAACAGAGAAACTACAGATTGACAACGTCATGAAATGCTAGTGTCTGGCTATTGTACCGTGAGTTGGCCCCGGAGATGGTTGATAAGATCATCAATGAAAGCATCTGGAGTTTGGGATATTCTTGTCCCAAGTGAGAGGACTGGCAGCAGGTAATTGTTGAGAAAATCATTTGATCCTATTGTGATTGAGAAGATGGATTTCTTCATGATATAATTTCTTGCCTGGGATTTACCCAATAATTTGTCGATCTGTTTTCTAGTAATGGTGAAATAATCAACCTGAATGTCCATTGAAAGCCTATTGATCTGTTACAAATAAGCACACACATGTGAGACAATTTAGTTAAACAGAATAATGGAGAACACAAATGAATTCTAATGGAGGTTAATTTCAGTACTTACAAATATTCTTCCGGTGGCGTTCATGATTCCACCCCCACCTGATGCATAATTTACTCCATGTAATATGGTTTGTCCAGAGGCATTTGGGGCCAGAAACGGCACTGCGTAGTGTGGCTGTCCCAGTTCTTCTCCTGACATATAAAAACCAAAAAGGACATAAACAGATGTCGCAGAGAATTATGCGATAAAGTCCTGAAATAGGCTGAGAGATTTCTAGAATTGTTTCTGTTTTAGTGTATGCATTTCTAAGTGAAGAAATAAGTTTACCAATAATGTCTCCAATGGTTCTGCCATTGGTGTAGCGGCCGGTGGGACTTCCCTCAGAAGCTTTGAAATCAATTCCATTTGGTACGATATTCGCTTTGGACAAGGTTTGAAGATAGTTGTTATTCCCTGCATCGACCAAAGAATCGCCGAAGATAAACGAAGCTCCTAGGCCTGAACCTGAATCGTCATCACCCTTCGATAAGCTCAAATCGATGAAGAAAAAGACCAAGGCCGCTGCGACAAAATGTCTCATGGCCATCTTTCCCATATCTCACAGGTTGATTATTGCCTCAGTGACACCTATATTTATATGTTTAGGAATAAATGGTTATTTTTGTATTTTAAGTGGGTATGTTTGTACTTTTTCAATTTAGTTGGTGGAAACTTGTAGGGTTTAAGTCTTTGTGAAGTTGCATTTGGTTTGACTCGTAGTAGAGTGTAAAGAGGGATATGAATTTCAAGGTAGTTCAACAGTAGCAGAATGGTGCATGAGGGAATTGCAGTGGTTAACTTTAGGAAGACAAAAGTGGCCCCTAAAGTCAAAGATACATTTATGCCTACTTGTACCTAGGAGGTGACATGGTGACGGTTTGCTCTCACGGACAGTAGCTATGGCTCAAACCTGACATTCCACTAACGGGTCGGGAGCCCCTATATATGGTCACACCCAAGGGGGGTTGCTATGCTGGTTGCCCCCTCTCATGCTTTTAGCGAATCAAAAAGAAAAAAGTCAAAGATACAGTGCTGCCTTAATTTAAATTATGATAATGAATTTTAGATGTTTGTTTAAAATTTCTAGAAATTACTAGGAATTGTTTGGTTTAGGAGTTTGAGCAGCTTTGAGAGAAAAAATTGGGGATACCAGCAACGCCCATTAGCCTAAAAGTAAAAGATGGGTAAGACTTGGGAGCCCAGACAATTAGTTTAGGTTTACTTTATTTGCGAACAACACGCATGAGAGAATTGAAAATGCGGTGGAAAAAAAAAAAGGAAAAAGGAAAATAGTTTCCTTTGTCTTCTTCTACATGTCGCATGTACTTTTAATTTCGGAAATCCTTTTGGGACCGACCCCTATGTACAGACCATGTACCGACCGGCGTTAAGGATTCCCTTGTGGGTCTCACACGGTCGATGCAATCCGATCCGATCATCCATCTCAAAATCGAATTCCAAGGGGCCCATGCGTTGATAAACTCGATCGGACGTACCTAAGTGCTCGATCCAAAATCATCTCATTTCGTTCAAAAAAATTTGGACGAAATGGGGTGGTTTTGGATCGAGCACTTAGGGACATCTGATCAAGTTGATTTACGCGAGGGTCCACTCAGAATTTGATTTTGAGATGGATGAACGGCTCGGATTGGCTGTGTGGGACTCACAAGGGGATCCCGGCGCCAGCCGATGCACCGTCGGTGCACCCCATCTGTACTAATAGCAACGTTCTTTTAATTTTTATTAATATTCGTTCTTTCTGTTTTTCCTCTTGATGATGCGGGCATCTCCAACCCGCAGTCTAGCACCACGCCATCTAACCTATCCGCCAAATTCTAGTCTATTTCAAGAGGATGAATTTTGTTCATGTGTTTCATATGTGTGACAATCTCTTTTTTTAAATCCCTAAAAAATATATATTTCTTAGTATTAGTTTTTAATTTTTTTATACCAAATTAAAGTGCTCATTGTGTACTTTAATTTAGTGCAAAAAGAATTTAAAAACATGCTACGGAAGTGTATTTTTTAACGGTCACGAAAGACATGTTTCCCAAACCTCTCATTTAAAAAGGGACGGAGGAGGAAGTAATGTTTTCATACCTTATTTGTATCCTTTTTTATTTTTGAAATTTGTCATTCTCCCACCAGCCTTAATCGGCGGACCGCGGTTCCAAACCGCAGAAAACTAGCGAACCCCATGCTTTTTAGGTTGTGCAGGTTGATCTCAAGTGAAAAAATACTGGAAAAAACATAACTTGGTTATAAGAGTTCTGTTGGAAAGGAAAAATTATTTATTGCCCATGGGGCATGGACAAAACCTAGGGCAATGGATACTTCCACATTGAATAGGATTATTACTGACAATTTAGATGTTTCTTTGAAATAAATTACTCCCTCTGTCCCTTTTTAAATGTGTGCTTTGGGAAACGTGTATTTTTTAGGACGTAAAAAAATGTATTTCTACTCAAAAAATTTGAATTTTTTTGCACCAAATTAAAATACTCTTTGAGCACTTTAATTTAGTGTAATTAAAGACATAAAATTGTATAGAAAAATACATTTTTTAGGGGTTTGAAAATGCACGTATTCCCATTGTAGACATTTAAAAAGGGACGGAGGGAGTATTTACATAGTTACTTTCGGAGTACAAAGTTATTTACATAATTTACTTGCTCAAATAATTTAAAAATTCATTTAAATTTTTTAAAAGTTGCACAAATCTTGGTATTTACAACTCTGGATAACAGAAAAACCAATTATACTTATCAATTTTGAAGTCTATGGGAACATCAAGAGATAGGGTGTGTGTTTATTTACTGTTGTAAGAACATCTCCGCTTCTTATTCAAATTTTCACTTAAAATTTGTAAGCCTATTTTCTCTCTCAAATTTAAAACAATACCATTAATAAGTTTTTACTCTTTTTTTTTTTTTTTGAATTTTTGTTTGCCCATTAAATTGCTTCCTATCAAATGAAGATTTTACTTAGGGGTTGGGATGCTCTAAAAGTTTCAAGTAACTACAGCTTTAGATATTACGGCTATAGAAAAATTACCATCCAACCTAAATTTAACACGTCGACAATCAAGGTACATATTGAAGTTCCTTTTTTGAACGGCGTACATATTGAAGTTCTAAAGTAGGTGATTACCCTAGAAAACATCCAACAAACCCTAACACCGACCAAATCAAAGAAATGGCCACACCTGTAACGCCCCTAATTTTGGAAACGTTATATTTATTATAAAAATAATAAATAAGTCTTACAACAATATTTCACCTCGGGAAATTACATAATTATCCTTCCAAGATACATTTATTTAAATTAGGATCAACTAGGGTTCTTCTAATTCCTTGCACTGCCATTAACCCCGGCAGTGTCCTGTCTAGCTCCGTATGCCTCCAAGCCGTAGAATTTCTCCTGTTCATTCTAAAGTCTGGCATAATACGTCAGAGTCGCAGAGCAACATCGTTGTATTATGCCAGGATTACACAAGTGCAACACCGTGAGCGAAAACGCCCAGCAGATAACTCTAACCCAAAACCCAATTAGCAATTCTAGAACAATATTATAAGCGGGAAAACATGACAGAAATACGTACTTTCAATGAAATATACATGTATCAGTGTCGGTGTAAATCAAGCTCGTGTCATTGTCAATGCAAATCAGAGTTAAGCGCACGGAAATAAAATGTGTCTCGTTTTATCTTTCATTACAGGCATTCTTCTTCAAATTTATCAAACTGTGGATTGCTTCGGACCACCATGTCAACAATCAATTCACTCCACTTCTCTATGGCACTGTTTCCGACCACCGGGCCTACAGTCCATCACTCGAAAGTTATTGGCCCGTTTACGTCTCCTTTCAACTGACGGTAACCAACCTTTCCGCTCGAAGTCCCGGCTGTCTTGTATCACCGATATTCAACGGCATGATACAAGGTCCGTCCACTCCGCGACACACACGAACATAGTTCCGGCAAACATTTGTATCACCGATATTCAACAGCATGATACAAGGACCTTCCACTATGTGTTGTACGCACTTAGCACCAAAGACAACCAAGTTCTCTCCGCAAACTTAGGACCGTGCTCAAGCTGCACTACCGCATTCCTTAGCCCTAACCACATCACCGATATTCAACAGCGTGAAGGGCGGCGCTAAGCTATACTACGTACCATATTCAATTCTTTCCAATTCTATCTTATCAATCAATCCATTTTCATTCTCGTGTCAACTATTTATCTCGATAATCATGTCGTGTTAATGTCGTATCGTTTCGTGCATATGCAACATGTGGGATTGGGGGGGCCTATAGTGAGTAAGCTCACTACACCCCTGTAGTGACCAATCACAATCGTCTGTCTGTTCAGCAATCAACAGTTCGGATTATCGTACATGAAAGATAAGTGTCTTACATGTAGCATAATTTCATTTAATCAGGACCGTTAATTGCCGAACGGATAGTCGTGATTGCTCACTACAGGCCCCCCGAATCCGCAACATGTGCTAATTGACATGTACACAAATAAGCACATGTCAATTAATCTAGGAAATCTAGTAGAATCTTAGGGAGATTCTAAAAATCTAGCCTAATTAAATGGAGAGATTTGGAGAATCAAAACCTAGGACTCTAAGGTTATACACACGCATGTATATATCATCAACACATGCAAAATAGGAAGTTGTTAGGTAAGTCTCTCTCTCTCTCTCTCTCTCTCTCTCTCTCTCTCTACAACTATTTGAGAGTCAAAATTGGTCAAAGTTTGAGTGGTTCTAATTTTGACTAGATTAGTGTTTTGATTGGAGGGAGGAGATAAAATAGGGTTAGGAGTAAATGTGGGAGTTTTTGTAGTAGGATGGTGTGGGATGAAAATAGCAACGTAGATATGTACATGTCTACAAATACTAGGGTACAAAGTAGTATTTAAATAAGTTTTCAAAATATTAAAAGAAAACAATTGAATTAAATAAGAAAAAAATTCCTCGAAAAATTAGGGTTGGTACAACACCCAAACTTTGACTTTCGTTTGCGAGTGCTTTGCCTTGCATTTGGACCGATGTTAGCTTTTACTACGTACAAACCAGATTTACAAAGAAATTTTCCTATGTTATTCAATGTTATCCTTGATGGGAGTTACAGCTAGCCTTGGGGGGACAGTTTTGCCTTAATTGCGAATTCCTCGTGCCTCACACTTTAGAGTCGATGAGAAGTGAGTCATTAAGGTGACTCGTGTTAGATTTTCAGCAATAGTCTGTCCATTTTATTAGCGCATGTATTCTCCTTTCATTGTATTCGTTCGAAAACTAGCAAGTGCCAAAAGGCTTTATTAAAATCCAATCATTTTTATTGGATAAAAAAAAATAAAGGAATAAGTACACCACTCCATTTGCAACGATTCACTACTCATGCAAGGAATTTTATTAACCTACGTGTTTCAACAGAACCAATAAAAACAGAATCAAAAAATTTAACAAACTAAATGCACCAATTGCCTTCCAATATTTTTCAAATGTGAATCTGCAAATTACATGAATCTTCAAATGAGATTTTCTACTACCTACTGCTTGCTGCAATCAGTTGGCTTAAAAGAAATTTGATTATTCTCTAGGTCGTAACCAATCAAGAAATTCCTCTGAGATAGGTTTCCAAATACAGCCGGCGAAAGGACTGGTACTATAGCCAAACAAATCAAATTGTCTCTAGTCCGCACAAAAGTATTAGATGGCGGCAATTCCAATTCTACCCCTGTGAATTGGAATGTCAATGTTGGGACATCATCGATGTCCACATCACTGTAACATAGGCTAAGCCACTTTTGTGGATCCGGAGTGGTTTTCTTGTTGATGGCTTTCACCAACTCGTTTTCCAATGCCTGATAAAAGTTAGGGGGCAGAAGTGTCAAAGTTGTCCCCGTGTCAATTATGATTTCGATATGGTAAGCGGATCCTTTCCCCGAGGGTGTTTTCGTCATATTATTCACCACGCTCGTATTCCCCACCTTTATGCTTTTCAAAGTGAGGTAAAAAAAGGAGTCATCATCTATCCCCATAAAAGTCGAAACCACACCCTCACCAGAAACAACTGCGTTTTTCCCGAAATTGATCTTGCTCGTCGTGTTCTCCTCGGCCACCAAACAATACGAAAACTTGCCATTAATAGCATCACGGTACTGCGTCACGATGGAGAGGGGCCCGCGTCCGAGCCCTACGATACCCGAGGCCGTCTCTTTGAACGTGCCCCCATTATCGAACCCGCAACCGAACACCGTGCCCGGAGCGGAAAGAGGCCGGCCTGAGCTCGACCCAAACGTGAAAGTCTCCACGGCGAGGTCTCCATTGCTGTACGAATTGTCATCGTAGCGCATGGTATATGGACAGAGGTTTTATCACAAGTAGAAGGGAGGAACAATGAATCACAAGCACGAGATTGGCATGTTACCGCTCGGTACGTCGAGGAATTTTTCGGGTAAAAAATTGGAGCCTTTTGCTCGTAGCAGTGGTGGCAGGGCTGGCACTGCGTCCACGTGAGATCACTTCCCGTGTCGGCTATCGCGAGCACATTGACAGGCGGTGTACCGATGGATATCTTCATTAGGTATTCACCGCTGGCGGGGATTATGTCGGATTGGATGTCATCGTTTGGAGAGATTAATGTTTGTTTTTTGAAGCGAGAAGCACGGTTAAACGAGCGTCGGACGGCATTGGTGAAGCGGTCTGTTTTGGTTGCGGAATGGTTGTAGAAGGGAGATTTTGGGGAGTCACGGTGGATGAAATCAAGGGTGAAACCACCATCGGAAGTAAGAGCTATGAGTTGAGTAGTAGTAATAAAGTAGAAGGGTAATAACAATAACAAAGAGTTGAAGATGGTAGCCATGGCTGATCAACTTCAAATGATAGAAAGTGAAGAATATGAAAAATGGTTGACACGATTTATATATTGTGGAGAGAGAGAAGAAATTAGGGAAGAGATTTTAGTGATTTTTTTCTCTTTTAATTTGGTAGGCTCAAATGCATTCATAGTATTAGGGTAAGGGGTTAAAATTAGGGTTGCAACCCTTTGGACCAAAATGTTAACAATTAAATAGCTACAAATTAGGATATTAATCTCATAAAAAACAATTCCTTACGTGTGAAGTCAAAGATTTGATTTGTCAAGAAAGAAGAACTAAAATTGTGTTATGTTTGAATTTGGAATGTTCATCTTACTTTAAACGTCAGAGGGAGATTTTGATTTCCTTATTTGTTTAACCATCCAAAGTGCAATACAACAAAATTGGCCTACCACGAGGAAACCTTACTAGGAAATTAGATTTTCTCGCCAAATGTTACCTTTAGGCAAGAAAAATGGATTTCGTCCCCTTTTCTAGCGATGAAAAACTGATTTCCTCGTTAAAAGGTAACATTTGGCGAGAAAATAATAAATTCATCACCAATGTAACTTTTGGAAAATGCTACAATACACACCCTTTATTTGGGTGTGTATGGTACACACCCCTATAAAAGTTACGATTTTTTATAAAAGTTATGATTTTTTTTTTATAAAAGTTACGAAACACACCAAAATGTTATGAATCATAGAAAATGTTACAAATCATATTTCTAAAAAGTTACGAAACACTATAAAATGTTACGATTGCCAATGAGGTGGCACAATCTGGACCATACAATAGGTGCATATGGTACACCCCTTTAATGGGTGTGTATTGTAGCCATTTTCGTAACTTTTTAGCGAGGAAACATCTGCTCACTACCATACTGTAAGTTTCATTTAAAGAGGGAAATGATGAATGAGAAAAAATATATTTCCTCGCCAATGGATTTAAATGGAAATTAAGATATATTTTACCAATTTTCTTGTAATGATTGGAAATAAAAACTTTGTGAAGTAGTTCTGAGTTCCACTATTGTTTGTTATTTTCCATTTGCATAGAGCAAGAATTAAAATAATGAAAGAATAGAAAGGAGACGAAAAGTTTCAGTTATTTATATCGTGGTCTAATTTTTTGATGGGCAAACAATAATTAAGGGCATCATTTTCTATAAAGTCGTTTTATTTAGTTTTCGTTAGATTTTTTTTTAAAACATAATTCATCTTTTTTTATAACCATCCATTTGTTGAGTTAATCTAAACAATATAAGAAATTATGAGGAAAAAATTATATGAAATTTACAAAAAACGAAATAAGAATTAGGATTTGAGAAACAAATTTTGAAAAACTGTGTACAATGATTAAAATTAGTGCGAATCATAATTAAGATTTAAGGAAAAAACTAGAGAAGGAACATGGGAGAGGAAGGTACGAAACCGCCACCCCCAACACAGTGATGGCGGTGCTGAAAACCTGTTGAAAATGGGAGAGGAAGGTATGAAAGGTAAAAGATGTAGAAGGGAGAGGGAGATGGAAGGAGGGAGATGAAGTGAAAAAGGGATAGGATTCTAAGAGAATAAAATCCTATGTGATCCTAGCAAATCCATAGGTTTTTATTACAAAATCTAGAGGGTTTTATGGAGAATCCTAGGGTTTTTATTGGGGAGATTTGTAGTACTATATACATATACTAGTACGTGCATATACAAATAGAAAACTATTAAATTAAATACTAAAGAGATAAATAAAAATAAAAGAAGTTACTTTTAAAAAAATTAATTACCAAAAATCAGGGTTGTTACACTTGGAGGACACTATCTAAGGAATTCAAATCTCCAACGGATTTGATGGGAGAGGTAGAGAAGTGACTGCGGACTTCTTACAATTACAGTTAAATTTCTGAAACGGCGATTAACCGAGGAACCAGTTGCAGTAGCAGACAATGATCGATCAGAAAAAAGTAGAGCTCGTGATTCCTCAACCTCCGATTCCAAACAATTACTGAAGCACTTGAATGAATTGAATTTTCCTGAGACGAATGTTTTCCTTCAAAATGGTAAAATGCAGTGTATTTATGCCTAATTTTTCCTTCTATTTTTTTTTTTTGGGGGAGTCTTACATTCCTTGTGGCTGTTTTTCTAAGATTTCGCCGCTTGATTTTATAAGCCCAACCAGAAAAAATTTGGAACTACTGTGATCGGGTTGGGTGTTGTGCACATTCAGGCCGTATGAACGGTCCGGATAATGTATATTGACCATATTTGAAAAGAAGCAGCAGAACAACAATTAAAGGAGGCAAAAGATGAGGGACCTTGCTACGTGTACCGACCAAAATACCCAGAAAATGTACCGACCGCTCTCTGGGACCCACTTTTGGATCCCACACGCACGATCCGAGCCGTTCATTCATCTTAGAATGCGATTCCGAGGGGCATCTTTAGATTGAAACGGTGGGAGTTTGAATCAGCCACTTCTAACCGTCCGATTGAGCTGAAATTTTGTGGGTCCCCTCGGAATCGCATTCAAAGATGAATGAACGGCTCGGATCGTGCGCGTGGGACCCAAAAGTGCGTCCCAGAAAACGGTCGGTACATTTTCTGGGTGTTTTGGTCGGTACCCATAGGTTTCTCCAAAGATGAGTGGGGTCTCAAGTCTGGCGGTTTGGCTCCAGTGCTAGCGGGTGATTTGCTTCTAGTTCTATCTCCTCCTTTTCAGACCAAATCTGGTGGCTGATAGCCGGTTTCAGATAATAAATAGGTGTATAGGTTAGGGTTTCGATTTTCGGTTGGGTTTTGCTTTACTGTTATTGCTTCTTAGTCTGGTTTTTATGTAGTTTGGCTAGTTGCCGGTCTGATTTTCCCCAGATCCGGTGGGTGATGGTGGTTGGTAATAATTTTACTTAGTTTTTTGGACTCTGTTTTGCCCTGGATCTATGTTTGTGCTCGTTGTGATTTCGGGGACTGTCGATTTTGCCGACTTTGTTTCCCCATGGCCGAAGACTGCGTGTCAGTTGAGCCTTGTCCCAGAGTGTTATCCGGCACTCCACTACGCGGTAGTGAGAGTTCGTATGCGAGTGCTTAATATTGCGTTTGGAACGATGCTTTTACTACAAACCAAATTTAAGAAGAGATTTTCCTATGTTATTGAATGTTATCCTTGACTAGAGTTACAGCTAGCCTTGGGGGACAGTTTTACCTTAATTAATTGCGAACTCCTCGTGCCTCACACTTTAGACTCAGTAAGTCATTAAGATGATTCGTGTTAGATTTTCAGCATTAGTCTGCCCATTTTATTAGCGATGTTGGCTCTAGCTGTATTCTCCTTTCATTGTATTCGTTCGAAAACTAGCAAGTGCCGAAAGGCTTTACTGAAATCCAAGCATTTGTATTGGATAAAAACAAATAAAGGAATAAGATTACACCACTCCATTTGCAACGGTTCATTACTCAAGCAGGGAACTTTATTAACCCACATGTTTCAACACAACCAATAAAAACAGAATCACAAAACTTTAACATACTAAATCCACGAATTGCCTTCCAATATTTTTTAAAGCAGATTACATGAATCTTCAAATTTGATTTCCTACTATCTACTGCTTGCCGCAATCAGTTGGCTTAAAAGAAATTTGATTATGCTCTAGGTCGTAACCAATCAAGAAATTCCTCTCAGATAGATTTCCAAATATAGAGGGCAAATTGGACGGAACTATAGCCAAACAAATCAAATTGTCTCCAGTCCGCACAAAAGTATTAGATGACGGCAGTTCCCATTCTACCCCTGTGAATTGGAATGTCAATTTTGGGACATCATCGATGTTCACATCACTGTAACATAGGCTAAGCAACTTTACCAACCAACTTTACCATAAAAGTTGAAACAACACCCTCACCCAAAACCATCGCGTTTTCCCCGAAATTGATCTTGCTCGTCGTGTTCTCCTCGGCCACCAAACAATACGAAAACTTGCCATTAATAGCATTACAGTACTGCGTCACAATGGAGAGGGGCCCGCGTCCGAGCCCAACGATACCCGAGGCCGTCTCATTGTACATGCCCCCATTATCGAACCCGCAACCAAACACCGTGCCCGGAGCGGAAAGAGGCCGGCCTAAGCTCGACCCGAACGTGAAAGTCTCCACGGCGAGGTCTCCATTGCTGTACGAATTGTCATTGTAGCGCATGGTATATGGACAGAGGTCTTTATCACAAGTAGAAGGGTTGAACAATGAATCACAAAAAGCAGGACCCTCCATTGATTTACAAGCACGAGATTGGCATGTTACCGCTCGGTACGTCAAGGAATTTTTCGGGTCAAAAATTGGAGCCTTTTGCTCGTAGCAGTGGTGGCAGGGCTGGCACTGTGTCCACGTGAGATCACTTCCTGTATCGGCTATCGCGAGCACATTGACAGGCGGTGTACCAATGGATATCTTCATTAGGTATTCACCGCTGGCGGGGATTATGTCGGATTGGATGTCATCGTTTTGAGAGATAAAGGTTTGTTTTTTGAAGCGAGAAGCACGGGTAAACGAGCGTTGGACGGCATTGGTGACGCGATGCGTTTTGGTTGCGGAATGGTTGTAGAAGGGAGATTTTGGGGAGTCACGGTGGATGAAATCAAGGGTGAAACCACCAGCGGAAGAAAGAGCTATGAGTTGAGTAGTAGTAATAAAGTAGAACTAATAAGTAATAACAATAACAAAGAGTTGAAGATGGTAGCCATGGCTAGAGGTGTCAAACGTGATTGTCGTGTCGTGCCGTGCCACTCAACTTCCGTGCCAACCGTGCTTCGTGTCGTGCCGTGCCGTGCCCGGCCCGTTTACTTTATCGTGTCACGCCGTGCCGTGACATACCGTGCTCGTGACATACCGTGCCAATTTACTTTAGCGTGCCGTGTCGGGTCGTGACGGGTCGTTCCATGCCCGATTAATTAATCGTGTCGTGCCGTGCCATTCCGTTTACTTCATCGTGTTGTGTCGTGCCGTGCTTTTTTTTTTTATCGTGTCGTGATGTGCCTTTTTAATCATGTCATGTCGTGCCGTGTTATTTCGTTGACTTCGGATAAATGTCAAATCTTGCATTCGGCAACTCCATTTTGCTCTGAAGTGCGAGCGCAGGATGACTGATGAATAATTCCATGATCATCTAAAAATTGAGAAAGAGTACTATGAAAAAATTCGCGTGCATTATCAGAACAAAACATACGAACACAAGTATTAAACTGAATCTTTATTTCCATGTAAAATGACTTAAAAACAGACTTCAACTCAGATCTCCTTGCATAAGATAAAGGTATGTAATGCGAGAGAAATCATCCACAAAAATAACATAATACTGAAAACCAAAAATATTGGGCACATGAATAGGCCCCCAAATATCTGAATGCACTAACTCAAAAGGACTCGACACACGACGCTCTACTCTAGGGTAAAATGACACTCGACGATGCTTACTAAACTCACAAACTTCACATGATAACTCTTTAAGAGAACTGCATGAGGGGACTAGACGCTTCAGATTCTAAAGAGACGGATGGCTAAGACGACAATGTTGCTGATAGGAGGCATCTAAGGATTGAAGAGCAACAGTAGGATTGTGGGTCAGGTAATACAGGCCACCACGTTCAACACTGCCACCAATCCTCTCCTTCGTCTGGAGATCCTGAAACACACAACCATGAGGAGAAAATGTGACGGAACAGTTTAAGGATTTTGTAAGTTGACTGATAAACACAAGATTAAAAGGTAAGCGTGGAACATGTAATACAGAATGTAAAGTAAAGGATGAAGAAACAGGGACCGAACCCACACCAGTAACCTTAGTAGTGGAACCATCTGCTAAGGTAACATGAGATGTTTGATCAATGGATTGACAAGTAGAAAAGAATTTAGAAGTACCAGTCATAGGATTAGTAGCACCAGAATCGATAACCCAAGGAGAATAAAAAGAAGATGCAACACAAGTAACGGAGGGACCTGTCTGAGCAAACGTAGCAGTGGAGGAAGAAGTCTCAGCGGAAGGCTGAATCGACATAAGACGCTGGTATTCCTCTGCTGAGATAGTCACTCTACTGTCGGCAGACGAATGAGTAAATTGCTCAGAATCCTCAGAATAGGCAGCCTGATGAGCCTGGGGATAACCATGAAGCTTATAATAATAATCGACTATATGATTGGTACCCTTACAATGAGTACAAAAGTGGGTACCACGACCACGACCAGAACTACCACCTCCCCCTAACGTGCGACCAGAATTACCTCCATCACGATTAGAACTACGACCATTGAACCCAGAATTACTTCGACCACCAGAACTAGAACTATAACCACTATCACGGCCACCAGAACTACAACCAGAATCACGACTACGACCATTACGGACACTACCAGACCCAAAACCACCAGAAACAGTGGAAGCCAAAGCGGAACGCTCAAAAGAAGACACAGGAGGTGGTGTAGAACGAGAGGCAAAAGATTGACGAAGTCGACTGAAGACCTCGCTGAGAGAAGGGAGGTCGCTAGATCCCAAAATCTGATTACTAACGGGATCAAAATCGGAGGAGGTACCAGATAAGAATCGAGCAACCTCCATACGTTAACGCTGGCGCGTACAACCTAGATATCAGAAGAAAGTGGCTCACAGACACAGAGTTCAGCACGAATACGACAAAACTTGGCATAAATACGCTTCCAAAGATAAGTTGCCCTGAGATATAGAAAAGAACGACTGATGAAGATCATACGTGCGACGGAGGTTGTTCATACCAGAATACATCTCCTGAGCCTGTGTCCAAACCTGTTTGGCTGTATCTAAGAACATCAGAGAGCCAGCAATATCGTCATCCATACTATTCCACAACTGACTACGGATACGAGCATCCCGAGATTTCCACAAAGTAGTATCTGAAGGAGGATCATCAGTCAAGAAATGAGACTCAGACTCCCCCTCATAGTAAACCTTAACCGCCTGAGCCCAAATAGCATAATTATTACCATTCAAGCGTCTGGTGGTAATTGGCATCCGCTGTGAAGAACTGGACGAACTACCAACAACAGCAGAACTAGTACTAGAACCAGTACCAGACTTAGCCTCAGCTTCAGACATTGTGCAAAGATATTGGAGAGGCAACAATACAAATAACTAGCAACAGACAAAAATAAAAACTCCAATAACTACTTCACACAATCAACCGAGCAAGAAACGAGTAACCAACAACGCCGAAACCCAACAAGCTATAACTGAGGTGGACATAGCAATCAAGAACCTCAACTTCATGTTTCAATCAGATCACCAAAAAAGGATAACAGTAGACCAAGCATTGACAGAAACGAAATTGTGTAACCCAGAGTTACAGACCTACTGTATAAACCAAATTCCAACCGAATAATCAACTTACATCAAATCTCAGGCTAAATCGATGAAAGAGAGATCAAACTTCAACTGTGTCAGCAGTTCCAGAAGCCAACGGAAACACACAAGGTTCGATGAGGGATCACCAGCGTGATACGACGACCGGCGAGTGGTCGCCAGAGACAGACAATGGCCGACGAGCAGCGGTATGGGGTTTTTCGAACAAGATTCAGGAATTTCGAAGGGCTATGGAGGGGTTTCGAACATCAACTGATGAGATTCGAAACTGGGTTAGGGTTTTCGAAGGCTGAAATCGGGATTTCGACTGGGTTAGGTTTTCGAACCATGTAGTGTCAATTTCGAAGGGTTATGTAGGTCGAAATTAACTGGGTAGGAGTTATTTAGGGTTTTCGAGTAGTATAGAGGTCGATTTTAGGGTTCCAAAGGCAGAAGGGGTTTCGTTTATGGATTTTGAAGGTGGATGGCGTGTCGATTTGGAGTTCTGAAGGTGGATGGGGTAGCGATTTGGGGATTAGGGCTTTTGATTTGGGGATTAGGGCTTTTTGATTTGGGGATTAGGGTTTTCTGTTAAAGAAGATGACGATGGTGCTGATGGATTATGACGTATGGGGAAGGGTAATTTAGGGTAGAAGTGTGTATGGCTCTGATACCATGTTGTTAGAAAGAAGAGAGAGAGAAGAGTGTAGGGTATTAATTAACCCTAACACAAGAGAGATTAATTTATATTACTACTCGACTTGTTACATAGCATAAATAACCAATGTGGGACAAGCTCAAATAACCTATTCTAATACATTCTAACAGTTCCAATAGCCCATTTGTACAAATACGGATTCCCAATCCTGACTCTTATGTAGTGTGTGGCTTACAAACCCTTGTCCACTACTTCACTTCCGGCCCCTCTCAAAGAGTTTTTATCAATTATGTGAACTGGCTTTTGCAGGTCTGCCCCAAACCTTCCAAATGGTTTTTCCTTAGCTCTTTCGTCTTTACAAACCTTGCCTACAGAGTCCTATAGGCTTTAGTGAATGTTTCAGTGCTTAAGTTGCGTACAACTTTGCAAAATAGTCACTTGCATATTGCTTCAATTAGCATTCTCGCACTTTCTAGATCTTCCTAACTGGTTCCTTTGTAGATTTTTCTAGAATCACTTCAGCTGATTTGTTTTTTTGTCTAAGACATACCATCACCCTTATCAGTTAGAAAAGGGTTCTTAGAGGGGAGAAATATATGATTTTTTCCCTCAGGGCTCATTAATCACAATTTCAAAATCCGAAAATCGGAGGGATTTGATGTACAATTCACGAGTCTAAGTCTATTTGAATGTACAGCAATGCAATCTTGGTTAAGGTACTCCAATGAGTACTCTTTGATCGTAAGCTTGCTGGAGGCTAGATCTCCTGCTCTAACTAGGACTTGATTGTTTGAGGTTGATAAGACAAATGAATTATGAATATATGCAAGTATAATTGTTATATTTCTGCAATATTCCACAATGTTGATTTACGTGCCCTTTCCTTTGGTTGATAAAATTTACCCAAGATTGGTCTACCGTACTACCAGGGAATGCTAATAAATACCATAGCAATTTGCGTGTTGGAATGCACTTGGGAAAACTTAGGCTCCTGCCCAAATTTGGTCTACCCTATGTTACCGGGGAACCTTTGTACCCGAGCAATTCGAGTTTTGGAATGCACTATTCAAAACATAGTACACTTTCGTTTTGAAACTGTGTATTCACTATTCACCAATCTAAAGTGATCTTCAAAAGTTTTTTTCTAACATATTGAATGCGGTAAACTAAGAACCTAGAGATTGGAGTTTGCCAAGGAAAACCATAAGAATTCGTTAGTTATTCATTCTTACTCAGTTATTCATATGAGATCCACATATTATCCGATCTAACTGATCTGCCGAAGGTTTTTCAAACTATCCAATTTCATATATTTAACATCTGGAGAGTGGAGTTTTGCCAAAGAAAAATGTAAAAGAATTGGTCATCACAGTCCCAGATATGCGTTTTACATTTTTGGTTGATTTTTTCCCCCTTTAATTGAATGTTTATAGCTTGTGACAACATTCTTATTCAGCACTTTGTAGTTGATATTTTTCTGTTGCTACCCTACCACAATGTAGGGCATGTCAACATGTGACACCACCCCCTCCTTATACTGGAATAGGTGGGTATACTCCATGTAATATAGGGCCGACCATGCTTGGGTTTTGGTTGACCAAGTCACGCGTTGTTTGGGATAAGCAGGTTTTTAGTTTTCAATTGGAATCTTTTTGGGTTATTTAACTTTTTCGGATTTCAATCAAGTTTGGAAGGGGAGTGTTAGAATTTTAAGGAAACTTCGAGATTCTAATGGTTTCTATCAACTATCATGCCGATAGGAAATTCTGCCGACCGTGGCTTGGAATGGAAATGACTAATCTTTATGCAGCAAGTGTAGGCATGTTGGAAAGAATTATCCGAAAGTTCCCCAATATCTCGAAAGGTGTTCTTGTGAAAGAGGTTCGTTCTTTGCTTCAGATTGTTTTAGCTTGATCTGAATTTGTTGGAGCGTCTTTTTCTTTTTACATGTTGAAGTTATGACTTACAAAAGATTTGACTGCATACATTGGATATTGAGGTAGTTGATGACAAGGCAATATCAAAGTATATTGTTGTGGCCATATGCAATTATGCCTCTTGTTTCAACTCATTATACTTCTTGACAGAATGCTAAATTTATTGATAAAAAGGACTCTATCTTTTTGTACTTTTGCTATTATGCTTGCACAAAAGCTATGACAGAGACTTTAAAGTACCATGAGTGATTGCCTCACCTCGGCTTGAAGGTGCTCTATCCTATTGTTTGCTGAGTACAGAATACCATTCAGGTATTGGGCACGTCAAAGTTGCAGTCCGCGGCTTTGCTCAAGATTTAGAGAGTCCATTGATATTTCCATCAGTATTTTAAGTTCATTGCAATGAGATTACCATCATTTCGCATAGGGATTAAACATTCGTAGCTGACTTAATAGGGGCCAAAGTCTATTAGAAAGGCTTGTGAGTTATATCTCCTGTAAGTGGAACTCTCCCACTTCATCAACATTACGGTACTTAACCATTTGTCTCTTGAATAGCCACTTTATTGAAAATATTTTTACAATTGAATAAAAATATGAAGTAATATTACCCACCAATTCATAGATATTTTCAGGCGAAGAATCTCTAAGAACAATCAACTCATCCCTCTCCCAGTTGCACTGCCCTACGATGTAATTTATTCTATTCCCAGCCCACCCCCATAGCTACGAAAGTACTCTGGCAACTGTAGCAGTCATATCCACTACCAATCTGTGAATGCCAGGGAACACATGCACGCCAGCTATGCTTCCAAAGCTTCACTCTCTTCCCTCCCCTACCGTGTTAGTAGTAGAGACTGCAAAATCAACCGAATCCTTGGAAATTCCTTTCCAAAAGCCCACCCCGTTGGACGTAACAACCTCTTGTAAGGTGCGATAGCCCCATGCACTTCTTTCTGATGATACATCAGGCAGAATGATTGGGGGTTGGTGGGGTGGTGTAATTGAGGAAAGTGATTCGGAAAACTAAAGCTCTTGCTTTTTTTCCGAGGAGAGCAGGTTGTGGTCTAGACTCTGGATAATCTAAAAGAAGGGAGTTTGTGTTACTGAAGGGGGTGTGAGTGAGCCATATGCTGTTGCATTGTCTGATGCCGGGTGAGCTGTGGATGCTGATTCTTTTCCTCTATGGGTTTGGCGGAATTCTTGGTGCCAGCAGTTTCCTTGCTGGAAGTTGCGTGTGTGTTGATATCTTTAGCTGTCTTTTAGTACCCGAGGAAGGGGAGGAATGATAGGGTCTTCTATGATGTTGGGTTGTTACTTGATTCATTTTTCATTGAAGGGGTATTATACATCCTCGTTATTTGCTATTTTAGCTTTTCCTTATGAGCTATGGCCTAATCTTAGCATCTTGATCTCCCTTTACCTTCATCTTTGTACTTGCCCTAGCGTCGGTCATGATAGTTTTTATTTTTTTATTTTACATTGGTTTGTTATGTGATTGATGCTTACATGTGTATTGGACCTTTAATGACTACCTATGAAGTGCAGGTTCCGGTGTGGGGTATGAACGCGGGTACGGAATACAACAAAAATCTAAAAAGTAGGGTACGGGCTATAACAAATGTAAACCTATTTTACCTATAAAAAGCAACATACATTAAAATGCCGGAGTTGTTTTCCTCTTCTAGTTCGGTCACAGTAGAGAGAGAGTGCGAGAGAGTAAAGAGGCATTAGGCTTTTCAACTTTGAGCTCTAGATCAACTATCCTTTTATATGAAGATAAAATTACGTCTAGAACCCTTAATATTATACCTGGAAGCCTTTTGTTTAAAAGCATAGCAAAAAGCCCAGGTGTACCCCAAAAACGTACTGATTTCCCTACCCTTTTGTGTACCGCATATTATGGAAGCAGAGCCGGCCCTGACTTTTGGGAGGCTTAAAGCGAAAATCAAAAGGGGGCCTTTTTTAAAATCTTAATGAACAAAATGTAAGTAGGTAAACCACACTTCCAAAAATAAATACGACTATTCATCAATAAGAAATAACCCTAAATCAATAACAAAAAATTCCAAGATTTCAAACTCGTCACTCATATACGATGAACTTTTTTTTATTACAAAAGATACATAGGGGTACTAAAATGTAGGGGGGCCCTAGAAATTCATACTTTTTTGGTGGCCTAAATCGGTCGCAACGCTCGCTTTAGCTCAGGGCCGGCTCTGTATGGAAGGTACCCATACGTTTTTGTCATACCCGTACCAGTACTCATACAGCAACATTTCTGAAGTACCCGTGCTTTATTAGATGACTACATTCCAGACAGCTTTTAAGTAAATATACTTTTTCAGATTTTGTTTGTTTTAAAGAAACAAATACATGCATATGCTTTGTAATAATTCCTTCCTTGACTTGAACTTGGGCAACTATGGAACTGATTTTCATGTCCCATTTTTTGGAATACTATGGTTTGGTAGTGCTTGCTGAGGATATGGGATATGAGGTGGTAGGTGGCATGAGATTCATGTCCTCTCATGTTTGACGCTACGTTGAACCATAACCATAAGGTTTTTGTATTTATCTATAAAAAAATGGCTTTGCAACTTTTTCGAGCATATGTTTTTGTGCATGTAATGAACTGCTACATTATGTTCATTGATATAAATTTACCATGGTGGTTTCATGCATTTAGAAAACTGTGATATCTTTTGAGGCATCTAACTCATGTCTAAAATATTTTGGGAGGTCACATGTTTAACATCCTTTGTCCATATCGAAACATTACAGTTGGCTCCCCATTAATAAATAACAGGAAAAGAAGTGTATGTGTGTTCTGTTATGGATGAAGGTGGGGCATTGTGAAGTGTAAACTTGTCCTTGCCCATGTAAATTGATCAGGTTGTGATTCATTGGGCCATAAAGATATGATCTATGCTGTGTCCAATATATATGGTTATCTGTTTTTTTAACGGCTATATGGTTCTGTTTATTCCATTGATTTTTGTTTTTTTTTGTTAATTGGCCATTACTTGTAGACTATATTTATCGATATGGAGATTGTCTCGTTGTATAGCTCACATGATTATCACACCTTGTTCAAGGAAAGTGTGTAGCTTGTCTTGTTTCTCAGACATGGTTTTAATCATCCCGTGTGCTCTCTGTTTTAAGTAGAAACTTTCTTGAACAAAGATGATAGCACTAAGAAGTACTGCAGAATTTCATTCTTGAGAATATAAAACGTAATAACCATGAGGATTCCTTTAATTGTCGGTTTTGGTATTCTAGGATACATTCAAAATTGGCTGACTGCATTGGAATAAGGAATATTCAACTTTTATTACACAGATCCACGCTAATTGCTTTCTTTATTGCCTGTCTATAGTAGAACTTTTTAGTTCATTTATGGTTTTGAAACTGTTGATTTTTTAATATGATAAACATGTCCATCAGTGCTTTTAAGATGAGAATAGGCTCCAAGGGCATGTGTATGTGGGTACATAGTTGTGCGTGGATGCATCTGCATGCATGTAATGTCTCTCAGATTGGATATGCCTAGTAATTATGTAATTGACTCCATAAACTTTCCAACAATTGACTAGGTTATGGAAGGGTCCCCTGCTGAACGTGCTGGAATTTTCTCTGGGGATGTTATAGTTCAATGCGGTGACAAATTTGTCCAGAGTTTTTTGGAGGTACATCTTTCGATTATTGTTGTCATTAGAGAGGTACTACCATGCTCCTTTGTTATATTTTGACATACCAAAATGTGCCCATTGAAGAACAGGGGGAAAAAAAATTTGTTAACTTTTTTTTTTCTTTTTTTTTGTCATATTTAATTTCCTCATTTGAAATATTTTAAATCAACATGACCATCTTAATAATCTTTGTTGTTGTTATAACCATTGCCATCTGCATCTAGCATATTCCCATCTACCCCCATATCAATGTAGTAGACTTTTTTGGCCAATAGAGAGAAAATCCATCAATACTAATGGTTACAACTTTATTATTGCCATTACATAAACAATAGACGCTGGGCCACCGGTGACAGGCGAAGACCAAAATGAAGCTACTCTGTCACGACTTAGCTTCGGGCCTATGGAACAGAACCCAGTGATAGAAAGACTCCCCCACAGGGGGGAGGAAACAGAAAAACAAAACACCCAAAAGCAGAAAATCAGATCCGAAAACCACATCTGAGAAACGGATGAAACTAAACTAAACAGAAAAACCAAAAGGAAAAACTCTGGTAGCCCACATGTATGTCGCCAGAATTGCTGCCACCGTAGATCCCGAAACTTATTTGCCAGAGGAAGCCAAGTAACCCATGTTGCTCCACGGTCTCAAAATGAGCCCATCCTGGGCGGCGGTGAAGGAGGGAGGCGGTGGAGAGAGGTGGTGGATGAGTGAGGAGGGAGACAATGGAGATAGTCGGTGGAAGGATGAGGGCGGGAGGTGGTGGAGGGCGCTGAGCAAGACATCTGATCGCCCAAGGAGGCCCTGCATGCGCTATTGGCGGGATCAAGATGCATGCGTCATTGGTGGGATCAAGAGGATGCACCACCGAATCGATCGCTGAATGGCTGCGAGGCGGTGATCGGGAAGGGCCGGGACGGAGAAAGGAGGCAGAGGGAAGGAGGGGTGGTGATGCAGATTAGATATTGGGAAAATGCTAATTTATTAGTATTTCATTTTACTATTTTATTATTATTATTTTACTAGGTATCTTTATATTTTAGCAAACTTGTCTAGAATCCTAGAATATTAAGTTTTCTTATTTGGGTCGATTTTATTTCCTGTTTATTATTGTTTTTGTCCTCCAAGATTTTAATTTAGCTTTTCATGATTTTATTTACTTTTTAGTATTTCTAAGAATTTGCTGAGATTCAGCTTCCTATTTTGTTGTTTCCATTTCGGCCCTAGTTTTTTAGTAGAAAAAGATTTGTTGGATGACATTAAAATTGGGTTGTTGATTATTGAATGAAAAATTGAGTTTTTCCTCATTATTGTTTGTTCAAGAGGGAGTACCTCTAGTTCAGACTTGTTTGTGATTTTCGCTGCAAATAATTTCATAAAAGGAGGCTGCCTTGTATCAGTTGATGCAGATTAGATATTGGGAAAATACTGATTTATTAGTAATTCATTATACTATTTTAATATTAGTTTTTTACGAAGTATCTTTATATTTTAGCAAATTTGTCTAGAATTCTAGCATATTAGGTTTTCTTATTTGGGTTGATTTTATTCCCTGTTTGTTATTTTTTCATCCTCCGATTTTAATTTAGCTCCTCATGATTTTATTCCCTTTTTGGTATTTCAAGGAATTTAGCGGGATTCAGCTTCCTGTTTTGCTGTTTCCATTTCGGTCCTAGTTTTTTAGCATAAAATAAAATGATTTGTAGGGTGACATTAAAATTTGGTCGCTGATTATTGAATGAAAATTTGAGTTTTTACTCATAATCGTTTGTTCAAGGTAAAATTTGATTGTTGATTATTGAATGAAAAATTGAGTTTTTACTCATTATTGTTTGTTCAAGGTCGGAGTACCTCTTCTAGACTTCTTCTAGTTTATTCTTGCAAGTAGTTTCGTAAAAGTAGGTCGCCCTGCATTAGTTGGTATCAGAGGTCAAGGTCGATTCCTGATTCCTGACCATGGCCGGAGGACGCGCCATAGTTGAGGAGGTCAGGCTGCTTTTTGTTGAGGAAGTCTATGACGAGATGAGGTTGCTCGAGAAACACGAACGGAGGAGAGGTTTCAGCAACTTGCGCAGTGGATGGAAGAGGCTTTTTGGAGCGTTGACCAATTAGATTGCTACCTTGTCTATTGGTGGAAACCCGCCTCACCGTCCTCTGATTATGGTTTGTTCAAGGAGGGATAACCTCTTGTTCAGACTTGTTCTAGTTTGTTCTTGCAAATAGTTTCGCAAAAGTAGGCTAACTTGTGCAGCTGAGATTTCCTTCGGTCAATTTCTTGTGCTACTACTAATTCTGTTGTGCGCCAAGCCTTTGTTTGTCAATTTGATCGTAGTCTGGAACTTCTAATGGAAGTGCCAATACAGAAAGTTTGAGCACATGCAATCCCTTGCCTTTATGTTCATCGAGATAGCTATGATACTGTAAAAGGGAGGCACTAATACAGTGACACAAAATATTACTGCCAATAATATTCCATAGACCCCCCTTTACGAGATCTTTTGTTTCCTCGGCTCTCTCTCTCTCTCTCTCTCTCTCTCTCTCTCTCTCTCTCTCTCTCTCTCTCTCTCTCTCTCTCTCTATCTCTCTCTCTCTCTCTCTCTATATATATATATATATATAATGTCCGGATCG
>JAXBDA010001136.1:0-60948 GCA_036023075.1 Gaultheria prostrata | reverse complement strand
TCTCATTTCTCACTCTATCTCTCTCCTCCTTTTTTCTCTCTCCACAATTATTACTCTCATTTCTCTCTCTACCTTTTTCCAAATTTTTCAAAAATACTTCTCCAAAACACAAACCAAACAAAGCGAATGTATTTATCAAAATAATTTTCAAATTTTTTTTGCACTATATTAAAGTTCTCAATGAGATCTATCAAACAAGATCCATATTGCTCAGAAAAATATTTTTGTAACTATGTTATTTTTTAGTTTGAAAATTGCACGTAGTTTCGTAGGGGTCCAATATTTTGGGACGGAGGGAGTATATCTTTATCCACCCACTTTAATTCATTAATTTCAACTACCGAACAAACGTCTTCTTAGTTAATCCATCATTCTTAAAACAAACCTCATTATAATAAATCTCCATTCTTCTATTTTTTCCCCAAAAGCTTTATCTTCGAGCCAATTCAACAGTTAGTAATACAATTGAGGGGTTGCAACTCTGGCGGATCCGGGTCTTGCCAAATCTAGGTTAATGTGTTCCATAAGATTGTTCGCCTTTATTTTCAATCCTCGTGCTCTCATTTTCCCCCCTACTTTGTGAGATGTTTTCCAAATGGCTTTCGCGCACGCGCTCCTCCTCACTTATTTGCATACACTCTCCGACTCAAGCATGCACCCGTATTATGTGACTTAGGGATTTGACCCGCCAAAATCGCCCTACATCACATTGGACTTGGGATCGGGTTTACCCAGCCCATGATCCACCCATATAATACCTGGTGCTATGCCAACGGCCCATTTGGTCATCAAACTGCTAACTGGGGAAAGGAATGGCTGGGGAGGAGGAGGAGGAGAAGCAGGAGCGAGACGAACTAGCCGAGTCATCCAATGATCTCTTCACAAATCTCTCCACCATGATTAAAGGCGACCTTCAGGTGCTCCCTCTCTCTCTCTCTCTCTCTCTCTCTCTCTCGATAGATATATACACTTTCTCTGTCTAGCTTTTGAAGCCTCGTGTTCTAGGGTTAGCCATCGGACTTTTGGTAACTTTTGTTTCCAGAATACTCTCAAGACCTTGAAATTGATGCGATATTGCACATTGACATAACCACATTAACTTTTTAGACAGTTAGGCTGTGGAGGCTCTAGAATTTCCACGATTGTATTCATTTTACAATTTAACTTGTACAACAAATTTACTCTCATCAATCTGTTTTTGCTAATTTAATTTTTTTTGAATCATGAAATGAAAGAGAACTTCAATAAGTTAAACATAAGCCCAAAAAAGGGTGCTTTTTTGAGCTTTTACGTCTTTACCGATTTGAATCACCTGCTGAAAATTAAGTTCGTTGAATCCATTTATGTGCAAATTAAGTTAAGCGTCTGAATTATGATTAAATCGGGGGTTCGAAAATTTGGAACAATTGTGTCGGGTTTTCAACTTTGGAGTGGAATTGGCCGGATGGCAGAGGTTATTAGTGGTACAAATTTGTGAAACATGGGTTGTGGGTATTCATGTGACTACCCGTGCCAAAAGGTAGAGCCACCATGCAGTTGGGTGAAGATACCAGCATTTTTCTGATGTGTTTGATTCCTAATGCAATTTGCAGAACTTATGATTTTTGCTTCTATGGAAAATATTTGGTATTATATCTTTCTTTGGAGGGGTTCTCGCTGGGTGGATTAAAATAGGTGTTTTGTTATCTGGAAAATGAGGGAAACAAAGGTAATTCAATGGAAATGGAAACTGTATGTGAGAGGTATTTGATTTTAGGAGTACCTGAATCTCCATTTGGTTGGTGTTTAGGTTCGCTTTTTGGTTGATTCCCATTTGATGATCTTTGTCATGTTTTCCCTCCATTTGATTTGAGGGGTCATGTTCCCTAATTAGCATGAGTTGTGTTCATATTTGATTCCTTTGAAGAGTTTTATATCTGAAGCCTCTTGCAAGAGTAATGCCATACAAAGTAGAACCTAACAAATCTGATACACTTATCTTACTCACATATGTGGATTAGGGTCCCTTTTTCGAATTCCGAACTTCCATATCATGTCACATCTGTGAGGTAAAAAGTTTAAGATTTGTTAGTTATTTATATTGCTGAGATCAGCTTTCATTACAGTGACATCGCATTATCTTGAGTTCTCTTGATTCCATATTTGTCGTGCAGAGAGATTGTATATATTGGTGGTTTTGTTTTGTATTTGGACTAGTCAAGCAATGAACCTTTGTGGATTCTGATGAAAGAATGTTTGTTTTCCAACTTTTCCTCTCTCTAACTTCCTAGATTTCTTTCAAACATGCATCCACTCTCGTCATGAATGCTAACTCTATGGTCGACTGTGCTTACGTTGGAGAGAGTTTGTGTTCCACGATACATAGTTTAATCAGCAGAATATGACTTACCATGTCAAGTAACGAGATGTTGATTCCCATGCCGTCGTCAGTGGTACAGGACGGCCAAGGCTCTACAATGAAAATTTTGCTGTGGACAGACAGAATACCAAAGAAAAAATGGGCTTTCAAGTAATTAACTTCATGTATTCCAGATCTGTCAGCTTTGTATCACTTGTGAGACATTTGCTTGCTTCCTAGTCTTGATTTTAACTTTTCCGCAAAAAATTCTTTCACTACATGGGGACCTCTGTATACATGCAGTAGAAATGACTATTTCAACTTTGTTCTTCTTCTTCAGGGGACAAACAATCTACTTGAACTTTTGGAGAAGATGAATCTCAGGGTGGCAGAAGAGTATAAAGGCTTTGGTGATGTGGCTTCTGGGCTAAGGGTTTTCGTGGAGCAGCTCAAGGCCAAAAGTGGTAACTTTGATGAGTATGTTCAGCAAATTGACGCGATAGAGCAACAAGTAACAGAGTTTGAAGCTGTAATCTCCATGCTTGATAAATATGTTTCTTTGCTGGAATCAAAGGTTCAACAATTTTACCAAGTTCCACCATCATAAGCACAGTTTCTCATTGCGGAAATTGATTTCCTCATATTTGTTGCTACTCATCTATTGTGTTTCCATCTCCTGGTTCATTTATGAGTAAGATCAGTCTTATCAGCTCTGCTGCATTTTTTATGTGCAATCCGACTAGAAGCTATTCTAGTGAAATCAGTGATGTCTGTTGCAGAACGTCTTTACAGCGTTCGGTGTTTCTCTCGCCTGTGCACATTATTTGTGGGAGGTATTTCAGTGATTTTCATCTTAATCCCATAACCCTGGAGTGATCCTTTTTTCAGATCTACACGCACCATTATTGAGTTGGGGTAGATGCATTCTCTGTTCGGATATTTCTTTAGGTTTTAACCTTCTCTCTCAAAATGAAAGTTTTATAGGGAGTAGAGACTCGGAGCATCCACACCAAGCTCAACAACTTTTTGAGCTAAATTATACCTAAAACCCATCTTTTGTAGTTTTGCTAGTCACTTATAAATCCCTATCCTACATCAAACTCTCTATTAGAACTCCATCATATTAATAAGTCAGAAGTCAACGATATGGACAAGAACCACATAAACAAGTCGAGGATTTCGTTCATGAGTTATTTCCAGAAGTGTTGTGCGGTACGTAGGATTCATTCCTGGGTCTTGGAGAAAATCAGGCACCTGAGGTACGTAGGATTCACTCCTGGGACTATTAGAGAAAATTGAATACGTGAGCCTCAGATGATGGACTATTAGAGAAGAATCTTTCTATAGTACACTAAAATCGTTTTGGTGTATAGTATCCAAAAAGTGATGTTGCCGTAAGTATTCCAGATTTTGTGGTAAGTATTACATGTGGTGGAAATCGGGCACCAAAAACGGATTAGTTTCTCATAAAACAAGGTGGTTTTGTTGTTTTACCACAACATCTACGATACTTGCCACATCTAGAATAGTACTTACTTTTGGGATACCCGATACCATACCCCCAAACCACTTTGGTGTACCAAAGATGGACTCATTAGAGAAAATCGGACCCCTCAGATGACCATATATCATAACTGCTCTTAGGTATCTATGTTCTGAAATCTCCAGAAGAATTGGTGTATTGAGATTATTCTATATACTTTGGTTTGTATCAAACGATGTGAAATAACTCGGTACCTGTTGTTGAATTTCAAGGACAGTTCTCGTATCTATATCCATGCTCCTATATCCAAACACAAGCTAAACTTAAGGAGAAATGCTACTCTATCCATCCTATTTTGTTTGTCCATTTTTTATATTCATGTCATTTTTCAATTGCATTTATCTTTCAATCTATAATGTTTTTCATAATTTTGAAAACTTTGTATATAGAACTAGTCGAGAATTATCAAACAAGATGTAAATTGCATATTTTTGGAGATTCATATGAGAAGTACAAACAATTAAAAGTCGACACAAAAATCGGAAATTTGTATGTCAGACGTGAGAGTAGTCCAGGTGCGACCATTAGCAGCAATTCTTCCTAGACACGACGTCACGACCCAAAGGAGGGAGGAACCCCTCCCCATATGTTTAGGCACACCAGGTATCTGTATAGCCAAAGCTGCTCTCCGCAGCACCCAAGGACAAGTGGACCATCATGCCGGTGCAATGTTCTAAAAATTGCTAGGCGCTAGTTGGACAGAAAATGAGCGCCTAGCACCTCAGCGCCGGCTAGTCGGCCACCAAGCGCCTAGGAGGAGACCAGGCGCCGACCTAGGCATTAGGCCACCGCCTAGCGCCTAGGTGGGGACTGGGTGGCCGCGGCTGCCGGCTTTCAGAACAATGGGCAGGCACCGCAGGCTTAACCAGGTTGCAACATGCGAGAATGCGTCTCATCAAATCCAAATCCTGTGGGAGTGACCCTGAATCCTTTCACATAATGCTAAAAACAGTTCGCTAGAGAAAACCATAAGCCATTAGAAAAGATCGAGTTACTCCACTCCAAACCCTATCTGTCGAAAAAGAAATCAATAGGAATGCCAACACTTAAGGCCAATACGGCAAAATGCACTTACACAATTAGAGAGTTTTTACAAATCTGCAGAAAAGGAGATCCCTCAAGAATGCTCGGATGACATGATCAATAAACACTGAAAAACTCAAAAATCAACACAAAATCTTCAAACTTGTACGAGCTCTGTGATACTTGTTGGCATGCAAACGGAGGTATCATTGATACATCGTTCAGCAATGACCGAATATACAGCTTCTGTGAGATGAAAAGCATCCCAAAAGTAGTGATTGTCTGTGGGGGTGCATGGTTGTAAATCTGGAATGCATCCTGATGTTCCATTTGCCCATGTAGTACAGCATGCGTCACTCACATCTCTTAATCCTAGACAAGCAATTACAAAAGGGGTTTCACTTGTTAAAAATTTCTTGAATCTAGACAACGGAAACGAACGTACAAACATGTTTCACTTGTTTTTAAGAGTACCCGTAAAAAATATACAGGGAGAGAGAAATACAAAGTTGTTACCGTATCTGGAGGGATTTGTGATTGCATCATAGGCGAGCCAGTTAACATGGCCAAGGACGAAGGTTGATCCAGGGAGAGTGGACGTCAAGTTCTTTAGCATTGTGCCAAGTTGATCGTTGAATAAAGATACAAATCCGTTGAACTCTTCAACACATTGTCCATTGTGCTTGTATTGCCTTGTAATTGTGGGCATGCATCCAATTGGACCAATTTCAAACATCACTACTTTCCTGGCCCCTAATTGGTATAATCTCTGCACATAAACAAAGGTCCAACTAGTAAGTCCATTTATGACAAAATTACCTTTTTCCCTCTTCAAGTAAGGGTAATTCTTCGAAATCACAAGAGGCGGAGGAGGGAACAAAAGAACCTAACTATTGGTTCAGTGTGAGGGTAATTGGGTTGGAATAGCTTTTATTGGAGTCTGGCGAATGGATTTTATTTCGATGCGGTGGTTTTAGGAAAGAGCACATGGCCAAATGATGATCGATGAGAAAGAAGGTAAATTGTAATTTTCTGTTAACACCATCTTTGACATTTAAAATTCGTAGAGCTTAAGGGGGTTAAGTGTTGAGTTTTAAACTTTAAATCAGTAAATTGAAAATAGATCATAATTGAGGGGGTTTAATTTTGGAAAATTGCCTCAAGGAAAAAGCAAAAAACGACATGTTGATTGAATGATCCAACTTTAATGATCCAAACCGTTCATTTTTCAAAGCTCGTCAAAGACATTAGCCACACTAAACATTATCTTGATCGATTTTTTTCCCCAATATCTTCAAGACATTTCTATATTGAGGAAACTGGATTGCGATGTGTGTTGCGATCTTTTTCTCTCAACATAGGTGAATGTGTTCTGAAAACATACCAAACAAAATTCTAGTATCACGATGATTTTTTTTGTTGCTAATGTTCTTAATGAACTGTAAAAAGTGAACGGTTTTCATCATTAAAAGTGGATTTGAAAAGGACCCATAAAAAATTGAACAGGAATGTCGGAGAGGCTCATGTTATCGTAGGCCAATTTATTTAGAGAGAGAGACAGAGAGAGGGGTTTACCTCGAGTTTGTGAGAGAGAGAATCAGTGAGAAGTTGGGCAAATGCCTCGGGAGTGTAACGTTTGCTTGAGTCATACAATTTGGGTTCGAGGTAGTTGTTGATGTAGTCATTGCTCCCTGTAGAGACTACAAATATTGAGTTTGATAAATACTCTGAGAGCTCTTCTGTGCTGCCATGGTGCTTGCTTAAATCATATTTCACTGTCTCTCCAAACATATCAATTTGGACATCCAAATTTAAGCATTTACCCTGCAACAAAAATTAAACAAGCACATTCAGAATTATATTCGGGGAATTTGCAATGATCCGACCCGAATGATCATATATCCCTTTCAGCCCAAACACTTGGCTTTAAAAGTGATACCTAAGAAGGTGACATGCAGTCTTAGGCGAGTGTTAAATATACCAACTGAAACTCAAACTCTCCCAACCAATGTGGGACTCTTTGAGTCTTTGCTTATTTTTGTGTCTTGATAATAAGGAAATGAGCAATGGCTACAAAAAGCCCTTACTATGTATGGGAGGTGATAGAAATCTAAAAAAGAAAACCAAGTTGAAATTTTGATCCTAGTATGAGAGAACCGAGAGTTGGAGAAGTAAATATTAATTGTTAATGTAGTTTATTGTTAATGCAGTAGGGGGTGGCAGTGAATTTCTTTTAATTTTTGGGTTTGAAGCCTCGATTGTAAATTATAGATTTCTGAATTATGATCAGAATTGGTGAATGTGTTTAAATGATATGCGTAGAATATATTTCACTAAAGAGTTTTGTGTGTAGAAATATAATTAGACTTCAAAATGCTCATACGAAGATGATTTTGGATTCTACATTCTCTAGTTTATTGTGTAAAATGTATTTAGATAGAGTGAGTTTTCTAATTGGCTTCCAAATAGGGATGACAACAGGGCGGGGTGGGTTCTGAGGCTTTTGCTATAGGCCTGTAGCCCGCCCAAAACACTAGCTTTTGATGTACCCCGGCTAGGTAATAAGTGTGCTCCCATCCCTACTTCGCCTCGTAAAAAATGAGGAAAAATTGTGTAACCTAAAAGCGTAATATAAGGAAATAGTTTATATATAAGGTGGTACTTTAGCATAATGGTCAAAATATAAGGGTAAAAAAACAATTTTTTTAAATATAATGACAATATAAAAATAGGTCAAAACTATAATGTTACATGTAAATTTATTTCGGAACAGATTCGGGGCGGGGTAGCAATAACCAGAACCCTACCTAATCCGGATCGGAATTTTCTAATTTCCCTCCAAACCCAGCTCAGTACCGAAATCTGAGGGAAATCCTTCCGGATTGGGTCGGGTTCGAGCGGGGCCGATTTCAATATCAGCCAATAGTTTTGTTGGTATTGGACTGTGCAAGTTACTTTTGGTCAAAGACTGTGACAGGGTAGATTTGGTTAGACAACAAAGTCAATCAAATTAAAGTGCTTTTTTTTTTTTTTTTTACGGATAAAAGTGTATATTTAAGTCTAATGATGGTTTTAATGTTAATTAGGAGGGCGATAATGCCACGACCCAAAAGTTTAGTGCCATGATTGATTTCTTTGTTCTCTCACATCTCTTTTAACTCTTGTACACCATTCAGTTTGACCCGAGCAAGCTCACGCATAAAGTAAAATGGCATCGACTCAGATCTCTCTGCTAAGAAGCCATTTAGATTGTTTGTAGTATTTGGAGAACAGGGGATTGTCATTTGGCCTTCTCGAGATCGTCGATGTCTCATTTTGGTGGAGAGACAAGATTGCAAAGCCCGTCAAAGAGGCGATTGGGGTTTGATCTGGAAATTTGTCGATGAGACAGCCGAATTAAGGAGATTAGGGGTGGGAGGCGGTGGAAGTAACAGTCAGGTGGTGAGAAAGTGGGCGACGGCCAAGGTCGGTATTTGTTCCTGCAATACGAGAGCAGTTCGCATCCATAGATTTATACATACTATGGAGAGAGAGAGAGAGAGAATGGCAATATGGATGGGACGACGGTGCATCGGAGAAGGCATGATTGCCACTTGCCATTGATGGGACCTAGAGGTTTATTCTTCTGCACTTGAGAGAGACGAGTGAAAGTCCACCTCAAAGAAGAGAAGGAGCCACATGATTGAAGGGTAAAAACGTCACATGAAAACAAGAATCGTGGCACTACATTTTTTGGTCGTGCCATTATCACCCTCCTTAATGTTATCCTTACAATTTAATTAATAACAATAACTAATATTTAATTCGATTCGTTGCCAACCAAGTATGTGGTTAGGCTTTCTTACACCTATATGCATTAAATTTAGATATCGTATGTGACGACATCTTCATGTTTTATGCATTGACATATGCGCATCTACAATTAATGCGCACTGAGTAATGTGGTTGGTATTTTGTAAGACACCAACCACATACAATTAATGTGCACTGAGTAATATGGTTCGTATTGTAATTTGTAGCCGAAAGACAGTCACTATAGTAGATTAGTAGTACTCTTTTTTTTTCTTGATAAAACGGAATAAAAAAAAGACAACAAATTCAAGGACTTAACAAAAAAAAAATTCACTTACCAAATGAAACAAATTAAATAAAGGAACACAGACAGTATATATCCCAGCGAAATATGACTTACCATATAGTTTCCAGTTTCAGGTAGAATGCCACACGACCCAGATGCGTAATTCAATCCGGTTAGCGCTCGCGAATTTCGGACACTCATGAATGGCGGAGATATTGGTAGCCCCAGAAATTCAGCTATTTTTAAGCCACCAAAAAAAACCCAGAAAAAGAGAAAGAAATTAAAAAAAAAAAAAAAAAAAGGAAAAGAGCGTAAACATAAATGTTGAAGACGATGATGAAGGAAAAAAAAAAAAAAAAGTAGCCAATTCAACTACTAAAATTCGGTTTGGCAAAGCTTTTCACGTGATAACTGGTAACTACTCTTTTTTGGGCACAGGTTTATTGCAGTTTCAAAGAAAGAATTTCGAAGACATTTTTTTTAAAGGGTTCCTTCAAATTTTCATATAGATTGAGTCCGAAGACATCTTTTTTGTCTGTTTTTGTGAAAAAAGGTGTCATCTTGAAAAACTTCTCACATAAGTAGGTTTATGAAATTGTTCAACAGAGAGATCTTCTCAGTGTTTCAAGAAAACACAATAGGAATGTAAAACCCGACATCAAACATAGACTTTTTGAAACACGGACATACCTATAAAATCCGCGACTGTTCTACCGTTGGTGAATCTGCCAGTAGCTCCATTGGGGAAATTCACACCATACGGCTGGAAATTTGCCTTAGCCAAAGTCGGCAAAAAATTATTATTTCCACTATCCAACAACGAATCACCAAGAACATACAAAGCCGGTGCAAGTCCAGAAGCCGGAGCAAGCCGAGAATCCGAATTCCCGGATAGAAAACGCGAGAAAATTACCAAACACCAGACGATTAACAATATCACATTCCCCCTCATCATAATTTCTTGTGAAAGAAAATTGAAGTTGAGGGTGTTTGGTTAAATAGAAAATGTAGAGAGGATCCTGAAATGAAAAGGCAGTGATATGGGGAGTAAAGCAGGATCTGTTTTTGTCCTAATCCAAAAAGTAGGTTGAGCTTAATGACTTTGGATTTAAGGACACATGCTCCGTAACTGATTATTCAGTGCTAAGGTAAAAGTTGCTGTCTGTATTTATAATTTTGTCTATTGAGGGTTGCCATATGTCACCCATTTTATTCTTTTAGTAATGTGGTGGGTCCCATTCTTCAGCGGTGGACCCAGAAATTTTCTGGATGGGGCATATAATTATTTTCTTAGTAAATGACTCGGTTTGGAATGCTCTTTTCTATTCAATTTTAATTTATTTTTCTTACTTCAACACATAATGAAAAGACTCGGCTTTTCTACGAGTACAGTTTGACCATACCCAAATCTCTCCTCAAAGATCTAAACTGCTCATATGATAGGACTTGTTGAATCGAATGTCGTCGATCTCAAACAAAATCTGTGTCAATCAAATAGTCTCAACCATTTCATCGAAATGCTTTCATATATTCAGAAAAAATAGAATGTCTGATCACTTTTTACAAAAAAAAAAAGTTCTTACCAAGCTCTTTTGAAGTTTATGATTAACTTGTGAACAATTATTTGATGATATTCTACAATATAAACTGCTCGGATCATCAAATGTATGTGAACTACACTATGCAATCAAGTATATATGTTAACTATGTTTCAAGCATCCCCTTAAAAAAAGTAGTCATTTTCCAAGTTACTGATCACCAATTTTACTACCCATCTAAAACCCAACGCTTCAACCATCTCCGTCGATGTAGCATTAAAAAGAGGAATGGCCTCCACAGTCATAATCCGTCCCAAATCATAACGCACCACAAGGGCATCTCTACTTAATAATTTTAATTTTGGGTTAGATAGAAAATATTAACTCAGTATAAGAGCAAGATACTTAGTTATCCTACACTTGAATCAATGCAAAAAGAGCCAATCCCCATATTAATATCTCAAGAAAAAATGTTAAATGACTATAGACTCATAAAGTGACTACACGTGACAGATTTAAAAATCAGATGCACGCATAGATTTAGGCCCGTATTTCGTGAATATAATGAGAGGTACGGATGACAATCTTACCCGAATTGATAGCTAACCGAACCGTCCACGACGGGCTTCAACCAATTTTTTAACCACTACGGCTATGGTTTTGGTTTTGAATTTGGGGAAAATAATGGCCAATTAGGTTTCGGTTTTGGTTTCACATGATAACCGCACCAAAATCTTAAACAGCAATATAATACTGACAAAATACCCTAATATATGTGTGTGTATATATAAGTTTGACTATTTTATTTTTATATATGTATTAGGGTTACCGGTTGATTTTGCTGATTTTGTTGTGAACTCTATAGTGATTTTGTTTTTGTGTGGGGAAGATGTATTCACTTCGTGTTAAGTGCACTTATTGTTTATATTGTTCTTAATCTTTTTTCCCCTTTCTTCTGATTGATTAAAGTTGGGTGATTAAAAATATTGACCACAGAATGCATCTGCACATATCTCCGAATTGCTACTCTTATTGAAAAATTCATTTTGCACATATTTTTCAAATATTTTACACATTCAAGTAATACATTTTTATCATAATTCAAAAAGCCAAAAATACAAATCGCAAAATATAACAATCGAAAAAGAGAGGTTCCCACACACGCCCTCAATATGGTGGGAAAAACTTAACTTCACTGCAAAGACTTCTGCAAATCTATTGTATACATATCATGCAAAGGCCTTTTCGATTATAAACCAAAATCTACCAACTATAATCAATATCTAAACAGAATTAAATCACTAAAAACCCCCTCAATATGGTGGGAAAATTACTAACAGCAATAAATTCATAGCCCTTAGAATAAAGAGAAAATAGAATTATTAATATACCCTACATAGATAGTAATTAATTAATGATCCCTGAGTCTTAGTTGCCAACTTCTATAAGAGGGAAAAAAACAACTACAGATGAAAGAAGTCGAAAATTATTGTCTCTTTTGCCCTTTAAATGATTTTTTGACTTCTTTTGGTAAAATGATTTGTATTATAGTCAAAATGTGCTCCCTCTATCTCAAATTACTTGTCACTTTTCTCTATTGAAGAACTCTAAAAAAATTGTCTATATCTTCGAACTTGTAATACTAGTTACATCAAATATGAATCGTGTTTGATAGTTCTTTTATTAAAGAAATTTTAGAAATGTTAAAAAATTATTATAAAATATAAATATTTGTTTGAGCAACACGATCAAAATGAACCAACAATTTGAGATGAATGGACTATTTTTGAAATTGATAATCATTATTGTAACGCTCCAAGTGGTAGCCCTAGGGGCACCCCTTAGCGCTAGCCTTGCATATTATAGGGGTGGAAAAATACCACCGATATTTAACATGCGATTTTTCTGTCCATGGGGAGATACCTATAAAATCCGCGACTGTTCTGCCGTTTGTGAATTTGCCAATAACTCTTTTGGGGAATTTAACGCCATAAAGGCTGGAAATATTCCCTAGCCAAAGTTGGCCAAAGGTTATTATTTTCACTATCCAACAATGAATAGCCGAGAACATCAATGGCTGCTCCAAGAAATTTTAACAGGGTATTCAAGAATTACCTTAACTTCACTAGCTCTATTAACTAGGGTTTTGTTTTGTTTTGCTAAGTAATTAACTAGTCATATAGTATATACAAAAGTTTCACATATTAGTGTGAATAATGTGACTAATCAATCCGAAAATACACAAGGCGTCACAACTGTTTTTGGTGAATTCTATATTTTGGGTAAACCAAAATTAAACTGACGCATAAATATACCAGCATTCATTATAGGAAACTTATAGAATGTGTTATTGTTTTATGAGATATAAAGTTGATTATCATTCATAGAGAAGCCATACCAAGATATAGATACTAATATAGATACTTTTTCCTCTCTATATTTTTCTAATTTTTGTCATTAAACGTGTGTATTTTGTTACGAGCTAATGTATTAGGGTGTATTTTTGAATTACCTGAATTGTTCATAGAACATGACTAAGTTTTCCAACAAAACCCGAGATAAAATTACTACATGTAATGTAAAAAATAAAAAACTTTATTAGAGTGTTCAGTTGATCATCTATGGAGAAGCTATGGAGGTGCGTGTGGCCTTTAATTGGGTTGTTTACATTGAATTGATTTATGGAGTAATTTTTTGGGATGAGTGTTTCATTATTTTTGGGTTAGGTGTTGAAATATTTTTTGGTTGGATGTTCTTATAAAAAACAAAAAATATTACATGTATTCTAAACAAAAAAAAAATTTGGGGGGTGTTTAGTGCTGGAAATACTCGTTACAATTTCTATAAACTTATATAATTGGAGACAACAATACAACAAACAAATAATATGACCATACTAAAAATGTAAAATAAGAGAGACTAGGAAAATTTATTTGGATCGAGGCAGGAGTAAAGCGCTCTCCTAAGAGAAAATGTCTCCGCTTGTACCGAGTTATGTGACATTCCACTCTTTCTTATGGTACAATGATCATCCGAACAGCTTATGTGCAGCTAGAGTATAGACACCCCAATTTGAACCCATGAAAATCCTCGGTATTCCTAATGATGAAATTGGACCAACACGTACACCGACCTTGGAAGCTTGAGAAATGCTTGAAACTCACCAAAACCACCCAAAAACCAAAACCCTCTCACAGCCCCTTTGAGCGCTCAAACCCCCTGCACGAGTAGCCTTTTACAGGTGTTGCAGGTTGTTGGAACTTGTAGCTCATATGGAGAGGTACCGAGAAGTTCTAATGAAGGTCAGATGCGGAGCGGAGCGGAGTGGAGTAGACGATTATAAATACTCGCTATTGTAATTAGGGTTGGAATAAATACTCGCTATTGTAATTAGGGTTGGAATAGGAGTAGACGATTATAAATACTCGCTATTGTAAAAACCCTAGCAGACTTTCGATCAAATAATATACTCACTCTCGCTCCCGTGGACGTACATGGATTTTGGGGAACCACGTAAAATCTTGTTGTTGTTCTTTCTTTACTATTTTCATATTCTATATTGTGTGCATGTGATTCATTTAGCGCACACAGATTGACTGAAATGATGGGATTCTCTGCATAATCGGCTAACCCCCAGCCCCAAAACGCTCAGCCCTCGTACCTATTACCCTAAAACTTGACTAAATCATTGCCTAACCAATTCAAAATCCCATTTCCCTCTCAAAAATCATCTATTTAAACCACCTATACTCACCCATTTTCGGGTTAGACCTTCTATCACCACTCTCCTGAGCTCTCTACACACATACAAGCAAGTCCTCACCATTAACCTCTGTAATCCCTCACCCTCAAGCATTCAAACGCTTCAAATACCTCATTAATTTCTAAGGCCAAAATCCTTTGGGTCCTTAGAAAATCATACAATAAAGAAGCCTACTACGACCAAACCAACTCTAAATCCATTCACATACCGCTGATCACATTTTAGATATCAGCCTTAACCAACACTTATGTATTCAAAAACCCAAGTTTCAAGCTAAAAGGTTGAAGAAACCTCTAAAACATGTTGTTGAGTCCCCTTGAGGGAAGCCAGTAGACCCAAGTTGGTTCCTCATACCAACTTTGGGTCTACACTTTTCTCAAAAAGTGTTGCAAAAGCTCAAAAAGCTCAGAACCAGTAAGCTGGTTTGAGCACTTAAACTGGTCTAGAGGCTTCAATGCCGTTTAAATTCTTAATCATTGAACTCTGTTCAAATCTTTCTTAAAGGTTTCTAGTGGCTGTTTTGATCAAATACCAGCATGGCTATTCTCTGTTAGCTCCGTGAGCAAGGTTAAAATGATGTTTAAATAGTCATTTAGCTCCTAAACAAGTGACTAAAGATGATGATGCAGACTAGGCTGCTGAGACTTGGCTAGAACGGCTGCGGCCCCGTCCGCAGCCCAAACGACATCATTAAATAAGTCGCACAGGCCAACGTTGGCGAAAAGGCTCTGAGTCCGCGTTTTGAAGTGAAACGGGCTTCTGCACATTTCTCATTGCCGTTTTGGCGATAATGAACGATGGATTTCGGCTGTTCGGCAACATCTGAGCCTTCAAACGGGCAATTTTGCCGTTTTAGGAAATAATTGATTTGCTTATAACTTTTAGTAGGAAATTCCGTTTTAGTTGCCGTCTGTTTTGGCAACCTTATAACTCTTCCTAGTTATAGATTTTCCAGTCCAATTAGAATTTTCCATTTTTGGCAATTTTCGTAATTTATTTGATTTCGACTTGATTAGCAAGTCAAAGCCTTTCGTAATTTGTTTCTTAGTTGGCCTAGGGTTTCTCTGGTACTATAAGTATGATTGTAAGCCTGTTGGCAGAGCTTGGTTGTTATTGAAATAAGAAAACGAGTTTTACTCACATATTGGTCGTTTAAGGAGGGAGTACTTCCGGGTCGATCTTATTGTTCGTGTTTCTCTTGCACGATCGATTTTGTTACATAGGCTGCGCTACATTAGATGAAGTTTTGAAGGAACCAAGGACTTTTGAGTCATTTTTCTGAAAACCAGAATCAAAACAGAGTTGCCAAAGAGAGGCTGGTTTGGGCGCTCAAACCCATAACATAGGCTTAAATTGGTTTTTGGTCAAGAACACTCCCCATTTCCATTATTATTTCATAGTGTTGCTTCTAATCACTGGTTAACATTATTGTTATTGCTTATTTTAGATTATCTTGATTAGATCACGCTTTCATCCCATCAATAGACACATAACACATTGTACACTTAGCACAAGTATCCACCTTTACGTGTTTACCATTTTGAATTCTCATTTACTTGCTCCCTATCCCTTTTCATGATCAAAGTTGAATAATAAATATTTTTGTAAATCCCACAAACACCTAGTAGAGACCGAGTCTCGAGTCAAGCGAGGGGAGTGCTATTAAAATCCTTCCCCCTTCGTAACCAAGCTCCCGAACCTAAGATATTACGGTGATGACAGATTGGTAATAAATATCTTATCAAAAAACGAGGCGCGAGTCATTCGAGTTCGGTTTCTCGGGGACAATCCGCTAAAACCCGGGTGGCGACTCCGAATCGAATTCCTCGGAGGGGTGTCCACATAGAGAATTCCCCGCGAACCAAGAACCGCCCGTATGCTCAAAAGTAATAAGATAGTATATCTCTATTTTCTTCATATATAAACTCACAATGTATATACAAAACTCGTAATATTTTGGAGAGCATATCAACGGATCAACCACTCTTACTAGGATCAACCTTTCGGGAGTGGGGGCCCTATAGTGACTACAGGGTGTAGTGAGTGAATCCCGGCCGTTAAAAATGTTTTGAACGGTCCAAATCGAAAATAAATTGTTCTTCCTGGATACAAAAGCAGAACCATAAGTCAAGAGTTTTGAATTTCAAGCAGAGTTCTCATATTTAAATCCATGTATCCAAACTCGAGCTAAGCTAAGGTGAAATACTAATCCCGTTCGTTTTTAGTAACTTTTTCCTCTAGTTTTATCAAATTTGATCCATACATACTTCTACGTACTTTGCCAATTTCTCTCGACGAATTAGTTTATGAAATTTCTATCTTTTTTCTTTCTTTTTCTAAGCAAAAGAGCTAGGGGCGACCATTAGTAGCAATTCTTCCTGGACTTGACCAAAAGGAGGGAGGAGCCCTACCCTATATGTTAGGGCACACCAGGTATCAGTATATCCAAAGCTACTCTGCACCACCCAAGGCCAAGTGGACCATCAGGCAGAGGAACGGAGCCAGGAATTTCATTGCGGATGGGCGAATATTTTTCCAAAACACTTTGCAGGGACGAGTCTATATAATTCAGAGGAATTTTTTTTATATATATAATATCAGAGGTTTTTTTTTTTCTTGCAGGCTACTGACCTCCTCTGGCTCCATCCATACTCAGGCAGGCCAACTAGGCTACAACATATGAAATAATCCTGTGGGAGTGACCCTGAATCATTTCACGTAATGCAAAAAACAGTTTGCTAAACAAAACCATAAGCCATTAGAAAAGATCGAGTTAGTCCACTCCAAAGTCATTATCTGTCGAAAAGGAAATCAATAGGACTGCCAGCAGTTGAGGACCAGGCCCGGTCCTGAAATTTTCGGGACCCTAAACAAAATTTGACAATGGAGCCTCTAATTCTTTTGTTTATATATTATTTGTTCCACTTAAAATATAAGAAAGTCCTTAATTTGGTTCAGTGGTGTTTGCTTAGATAACAGGAGTTGCTCCCAAAGGTTGCGTGTTCGAGAACCCCTTGAGCAGTCAATTTGAACAATTTTTTTTTGTGTAAAAATTGGGAAAAAGTAGCATGAAAACTGAAGCCGGCAAGAATTGAACCCACGGCATCATGCATACAGAACACGAAGCAAAGTAGCAAACCACTGCAGCTACCAAACGTTGTTTTGACATTACCAACATAAATGATATTTATTATGATCTCACATTTGGAGCCCTTTTATTTGGCCGAAAACCGGAGGCCCTAAGCGGCCACCTTGTGGGACTATGCCCAGGGCAGGCCCTGTTTGAGGACAACACTGCGAAATACAGTTACACAATTTACAATTACAGAGTTTTTACAAATATGCAGAAAAGGAGATCCCTCGAGATTGCTCGAATGATAGGATCATTAAACACTGGAAAACCAAAACATCAATACAAAATCTTCAAACTTGTACGAGCTCTTTGATACTTGTTGGCATACAAACAGAGGTATCATTGATACATCGTGCAGCAATGACCGAATATACAGCTTCTGTGAGATGAAAACCATCCCAAAAGTAGTGATAGTCTACGAGGGTGCACGCTTGTAGCTCTCGAATGCATAATGATGTTCCATTATCCCATGTAGTACAGCATGACTCACTTACATCTCTTAATCCTAGACAAGCAATTACAAAAGGAATTCACTTGTTAAAAATTTCTTGAATCTAGAGAACGAAAACGAACGTACAGACATGTTTCACTTGTTCTTAAGAGTACCCGTAAAAAGTATATTGGTAGAGAGAAATATGAAGTTTTTACCGTATCTAGAGGGATTTGTGATTGCATCATAGGCGAGCCAGTTAACATGGCTAAGGACGAAGGTTGATCCAGAGAGAGTGGTCGTCAAGTTCTTTAGCATTGTGCCAAGTTGATCGTTGAATAAAGATACAAATTGGTTGAACTCTTCAACACATTGTCCATTGTGTTTGTGTAGCTTTGTAATTGAGGGTATGCATCCAACTGGACCAATTTCAGACACCACTACTTTTCTGGCCCCTAATTCGTATAACATCTGCACATAAACAACACTTGGTAATGAACTGAATAATAGGGGTGTGTGGGATTGTAGGAAGAGGCTCTATCCAGTTTGGTCCAATTTTGGGTCATGGTGGGTCCTCTTGAGCCCCCACGGCAATAATTGGAAACGTTCACTTTGTAGAGCTTGTCGAGTATGTTATCCATGCAAAAAATTACATTGATTGAACTTCGATAGATACATGAACAAAACAGATTTGTACAAGGAAAAATGGACAATTTAAGTTTCAATATTATTTTTCGTCATCCCATTTTCCTTGTATATATCTGTTTTGTTCATGTCCTCATCGAAGTTCAATGTAGATAATTTTTTTTGCATTAATAACGTACTCATTGAGCTCTACAAAGTGAACAATTCAATCATTATTAGGGGCCACAGAGGCCCAAAATTTGACTAGAGCCTCTTTCAGGATTATAATACTAACGGTAGTGGGATCAAGGGCGGAGAGAGCTGGTGGAGAGTGAGGTTAAACGATTCCATTGAACTGGATCCCAGAAAACTCTCTTGTAACGAGCATAACTTTTAGGATAGATTACATTAAACCTCCACAACTATGATTGAATTTAGTTAACCTTCCAAATATTTAAAACTCAACACGTACCCCTTAAGACAATAAACTCTTACCGTTACAAATTAAATGTTAGGATTTTAGACGGAACTTGTCATGTAAGTAAAACATGACATGCACGATAAGCAAAATTTTGTGTCATAATTACCTTTTTCTTTTCATGTAAGGGTAATTTTTCAAAATCAAAAGAGTTGGAGGAGGGAACAAAAGAACCTAACTATTGTAGTCAATTGTTGGGAAATCGCCGATAGACGCCGGATAGGAGGTAAATGGCTAGGAATAGCTTTTCATTGGAGTCTCCTAAATGGATTTTATAAATCAATGCTCTGATGGCTAAGGTGGAAAGAGTACATGGTGGATTGATGAATGACGGGCCGGCAAGAAGGTAAATTGTACTCTCTATTAACACCATCTTTGAGATCTAGGATTCGTGTAGTTTAAGGGGATTAAGTGTTAGTTTTAAGGTTTATAGTTGAGGGAGGGAGTAGGTAATTTGAAAATAGATCATAGTTGAGGGGTTCCCCTAAAATATGAAAAATTGCCTCAAGGAAAACGCAAAAATTGACATGTTGCGCCAACTATTTCCCCCTATCACTCACAACTATGGATCTGTCCATGTTTGTAATGCGTCAAATAATAAGATTAAACTTAAGGATTCAGAGAGACAAAAAGGACTGGACCATTCAGAGCTCGTCAAAGACATCAGCCACACTAAACATTATCTTGATCAAATTTTTTACAATATATTTTGAAGAGATGTCTATATTGCGGAAAATGAATTCCGATCCGTGTTGTAATCTTTTTCTCTCAACATAGGTACATGTGCTCTGAAAACATACCAAACAATATTCTATCACGATGATTTTTTTTTTTTTGTTGTTGTTGTTGTTGCTAATGTGTTCTTTACAAACTACAGAATGTGAACGGTTTTCATCATTAAAAGTGGATTCGAAAAAGACCCATAAAAAATTGAACAGGACCATCGGAGCGGATCATATTTAAATAGTACCAAGTGTAGGAGCAGATGTTCATCGGAGGCCAGTTTTATTGAGAGAAAGAGTGTAAGAGAAAATCATTAGGAAGTAAGGATCTAATGTTCATCTATGTAAAGTTCAGGAGGTAATGTGCAATTAAGTCACTTACGTAACAAACTAGTGGGTTTAGTTTTCTGTTTTAGTAGTTGATCATAGACAGCTGTTGGATTCTTCTTCTTTTCTGTATTGTGTATAAATACTCGGCGACGGACCTTTTGTAAGTATGTTCAAGAAATGAGAAGTACGGACATTCTTTCAGTTTAGGGTTTTCTGTTTCTGCTTTCCGTCATGGTATCAGAGCTCGTAAAGACGGAAGTCTCAAAGATCTGAAACCTAATCAAATCAAACACAGATCATCTGCAATTGTAAAGGCTGTTCTTCGATTCAGAATTTTCATTTTCAGAATTTCAGAAATGTCTTCGATTGCGGTAACTCTCCCACCTTCTCTTACGTTTTTGGTCTCAAATTTTCAATCGTTAGTTAATGTGAAGTTATCTGGAACAAATTATCTCTTATGGCGTATTCAAGTGGAAAACGTAATGATTGCGAACGGATTTATTGGATATTTGGATGGTTCAATTACGTGTCCTTCTTCAAAGACTAAAACTGCACAAGGAAATATAGACGATAATCCTGAATTTGCGGTGTGGACGGTCGTAGATACGCAGTTACTCTCATGCTTGACTTCCTCTCTGTTTCAATCTACTTTACCATACGTTCTAGGGCTTCGACATGCTAAGGAAGTATGGGACTCATTATCCAACCATTACAATTCTCTTACTAGATCACATGTACAAGAATTAAAATGTCAGATTGTTTTCACACGCAAAGACTGACAGTATTGAGAAGTATATCGATGGAATTAAGGAATTTGCTCAAAAGTTGGCAGCGGCTGGCAGTGCAATAGATGATGATGACCTAGTATTTCATACCTTAAGGAGACTTCCAAAAGAGTTTAATGGTTTCAAAACTGCCATTAGAACCAAGGGTGATACTATAGCATTTAATGAATTGGTTGATATGCTTACTTGAGAAGATCAGCAGTTGTCCAAAGATTTGCCCACTGATCATACCACAGGTCTTCTTGCTGCACATGAAGATGTCACTAGTCATGGAAAAATCAATTCCAATGTAGGGAATATGTTGTCTAATTCTTTGTCACAGCTTGGAATTACTACACAGCAACCTGTGGCATCTGCTTCAGTGCTTCTAGTCAACAACTTGTTCATCCTCAGTATTTTCCTCAACCAAATTTTATGCCACAACAACAGACTTATACAAATCGATTTAAGGGAAATGCTAGAGGAAGAGGGGGCAGAGGCCCTAGATTTATAGGTATTCGTGTGCTATTTGTGGAAGAAATAACTATACCACCGATTACTGCTGCTACAAAGACTCAAATGGATCACAGGTGTATCCTCCACAAGTTCATGCTTTTGGGAAATTTTCACCTCAGATACCACAGATGAGGCAACCACAAGTGCAGTATTTTGGTGGTAATCCAATTGCAAATCAAACACAGTGTGGGGGTTTATGGTCTAGGCCTAACATGCAGGGTATGCAGGGTTCTCAAATGATTGTGCCACCACACCAAAACAGACCTACAAGTGTTTTTGGTACCAACACTGGGATACAGACTGGGTCTACACCTCACTTTGCTGGATTTACTAATGCTTATCAAAACCCTGCTATGATAGCTAGCTACTCTGGTCATAACTCTGGGGTACAGACAGGATATATGCCTCATTTTGCTGGTGTTACTACTGCTTATCAAAACCCTGCTATGATAGCTAGCACTTCTGGTTGCTATGCAAGCTCTTATGACTCTTCAATGACTCTTCATACCAGCTCTGTCTACAATGATTCTTCTTAGCCATGGTTCTTTGACAGTGGAGCTAGTGTTCTAAAAGACGCTAGGCGCTAGTCGGGCGGCCGGGTACCGCCTAGCTCTTTAGCCGATTAATCGACGCCTTGACAATAAGGCGGTTTTGGCATTTTTTATTTATTTATAAATATTCTCCATTTCTCCTATACCCTCTCCAAGTTTTGAGAGCAAAAACATCGATAAAAGTAGAACAAAATATTAAATAACATAAAAACAAAGTAGTAATGCGAAGTCAACGTTCAAAGTTCACACAAAATGAAACTAAGTAGTACCAACTACCAAATTACTAGTCAATTACAAAGTTCGAACTTCAAAATAAAATGGAACTAAGTAGTACTAAGTCAATAGGTAATGACTCCATTAGTCATCAAAATCTCATATTCGCATTAATAGGTAATGTCTCCATTAAAATCTCATATTCTACCCCGCCTAATGGTCCGCCTTTCTCCGCCTTGATCCGACCAGCTGATTAATCGCGCCTAGACCGCCCAGCACCTAGACGATTAATCTCCGCTTTATACCGCCTTATTCCCGATTAATCGGACGAGCGCCTTTTCAAACGCTTTGGCCCCTAGGCGTGGCGGTGACCCACCGCCTAGCGCCTAGATCAGCTTCCTCAACCGCCTTTTAGAATACTGAGTGGAGTAACACACCACGTTACAAATAATATGAATAACATCACTCAACCTCAACCAGCTTCAATGTTAGAAGGGGTACTTGTTGGCAATGGATCTACTATACATGTGGCTTATACTAGTAAAGGCATTCTACCAACTCCTTACTCTACTTTTAGTTTATCATCTATCACTCCTGAGATCTTTCATAATCTCATCTCTGTTAATCAATTTGCTAGAGATAATGATTGTGTGCTTATCTTTGATTGCTCTGGACTTGACATTCAGGACAAGTCTACTCACAGAATTCTGTATAAGGGACCTTGTCACAAGGGACTCTACCCAGACTGAACTTCTCTGATGAGTTTTCTGATGCTCCTTCACAAGCTCTTGTCAACACTCTCTCAAGTTGTTCTGCTCTTCCATCATGTTCTGCTATTGTGTGGCATCAAGCATTAGGGCATCCTAATTCTGCTATGTTTCAAGTATTAATAAAGCAGTTTTTTTTACCTGTCACTAACCTCTAGTGACTAATTGTAACTGCTGTAACATGGCCAAAAGCCACAAAATAGCTTTTCCATTGTCTGATTCTTTTACTTCTAAACCTTTTGAATTGGTCCACATGGATGTGTGGGGGCCTTCCCCTGTTCTTTCTCACAAAGGTTTCAAATATTACTTGTTGATTGTGGATGATTACACTAGGTATTCTTGGCTTTTTCCTCAGCCATTATAAATCTGAGGTTAAAACAAAGATTTCTGAATTCAAAGCTATGTTCTCACTCAATTCAACACTTCTATTCAAAAGGTTAGAAGAAACAATGGAGGTGAATTCATTAATCATTTCCTTCTCCATTTGTTTCTCACTTCAGGAGTTATTCATCAAACCACTTGCCCTCACACCCCTGAATAAAATGGGGTGGTTGAGAGGAAGCATAGGCACCTTATAGAGACTACCATTAACTTACTCTTACAATCTGGATTACCTACTTCTTTTTGGCTTGAAGCTTTGACAAATACAGTGTATTTAGCTAACAGACTGCCTCATTCCTCTCTTTAGAATCAAATTCCTTAAGTTCTTTTGTTCAACTCCTCCCTTAATTACTTGGCTTTAAAACCTTTTGGATGCAGCTATTTCCCTTGGCTTAAACCATATGTTCCACACAAACTCACACCAAAATCCAAACAGTGTGTGTTTCTGGGGGATTATGATTTTACTAAGCGGTATAAGTGTTATGACACTCAAAGTCACAAAGTGTTTCTTTCCAGACATGTAAAGTTTGTGGAATTGGAATTTCCTTACTCTTTACTTGTTCGGTCATCATCTTAGTCTTCTCTATCTTCTCCAGTTCACTTCACAGTTCCTCTAACCAGCTTTATTGATGTTGTGATTCATGTTCCTCTCAGTTCTATTTCTTCTCCTTCATCTTCTTTTTCTGTTGATTCTATGTCACCCATGTCAGAAAGTGTTTCAGCATCTCCTACTTCTGTTTTCCCTGTTCTGACAAATTGTCATCCTTCTAATCCTTTTCCTTCACATTTGTCTCATTCTTTTCGTATAGATCATGATGTTTCTTCTTCTATTTCTACTGATACTCCTATCTCACCTAATAATACAGTCAGTTCTCTTTCTTCTCCTCATGTTCCTGGTGCTACTTCTTCTACTACTGTTTCCTCTTCTCATCCAATGCTCACCAGATCCAAGAATAGGATTTTTAAGAATAAAAATCCTTTGAGCTTAACAGTTGGTAAGATAGATTCTAAATTGCCAACTCATGAACCATCTCATTTTAGTGAAGCAGTGCAATCTTTTGTGTGGCAGCGAGCCATGGCAGATGAGTATAAGGCCATTGTTGAGCAAGGCACATGGACTTTAGTGCCCTTACCTTCTAATGCTAATGTGATTGGTTGCCAGTGGATTTGTAGGATTAAAAGGAATTCAGATGGCTCAGTTGCTAGGTACAAAGCTCATTTGGTTGCCAATGGCAATCAACAACATGAAGGTATGGACTTCACTGAGACTTTTAGTCCAATTATCAAGCAACCTACACGTAGAGTGGTTTTGTCCTTAGCTGTTACTCATCATTGGTCTATTAAACAATTGGATGTATCAAACGCATTTCTACTTGGTGAGATCGATGAATGTTTACATTAGGCAACCTTCTAGGTATAAGAATTCTGAGCATCCTTCTTATGTCTATAAACTGAATAAGGCTTTTTATGGTCTTAGACAAGCTTCTAGGGCATTGTTTTTAGTGTTGTTTGGTTTTCTATTGCACCAAGGGTTTGTTCAAAGTAAAGCTGATTCTTCCCTTTTCACTCTGACCACTGACCAAGGTTTGGTTATTATTCTGGTTAATGTTGATGACATTCTCATTACTGGGAGTAATGTGTCCTATATTCCCCAACTTCTCACTATGCTTAATTCAAGATTTGCCATGAAAGACCTTGGTCTTTTGCACTACTTTCTAGGGATTGAAGTTCATCAAGATGGGATAATTTGCTGATGTCACAAGCAAAATATGCTAATGATTTACTTCACAAAGTAGGAAGGAGTGAGAGTAAGCCTAGTACAACACCATCCTCTGTTAAGCCAGCTTTTTTACTCTGATGTTTCTTTCCCTGATTCTCATTAGTTTCGTACCATAGTGGGTTCTCTTCAATACTTAACCTTAACCAGACCAGAGATATCTTATGCTGTGAATGTTGCATGTCAACACATGCATGATCCCAAAGACAGTGATTTCATAGTAGTCAAAAGGATATTAAGATGCCTCAAAGGGTCTGTTCACAGTGGACTCCTGTTTACTCCTAGTTCTTTCAATATTACTACCTTTTCAGATGCCGATTGGGCAGGTGACAGATTTGATAGGAGGTCTACCACTAGGTTTTGTGTATTTTTGGGTGCCAATTTGATTTCTTGGACTACTAAAAAGCAGCATACTGTGGCTAGATCGTCCACTGAAGCAAAATATAGAGCACTAGCTCATACTGCAGCCGATATCTCCTGGATACAACAACTTCTTCAAGATCTGAGTGTTCCCTTTTCTTGCCCTCATCTTATTTGGTGTGATAATCAATCCGCCATTGCTCTAGCTGCCAATCTAGTGTTTCATGCACCCACGAAGCATGTTGAAGTAAATTACCATTTTATCCGTGAGAAGGTTCTGTCTAAGCAGCTTTTGATCAAGCATATTGGTACTCTGGACCAGGTGGCAGATGTTTCTACCAAGCCTTTGGCTTATGATCGATTTCTGTTCCTTAAAGCCAAACTAATGGTGGTTACTACACCCATTAGTTTGCAGGGGCATGTAAGAGAAAATCATTAGGAAGTAAGGGACCTAATGTTCATCTATGTAAAGTTCAGGAGGTAATGTGTAATTAAGTCACTTACGTAACAAACTAGTGGGTTTAGTTTTCTGTTTTAGTAGTTAATCAGGGACAGCTGTTGGATTGTTCTTCTTTTCTGTATTGTGTATAAATACTCGACGAGGGACCTTTTGTAAGTATGTTCAAAGAAATGAGAAGTACGGACATTCTTTCAGTTTAGGGTTTTCTGTTTCTGCTTTTCGTCAGAGAGAGAGAGAGAGAAAGAAAAGGGTATTACCTCTCAAGTTTGTGAGAGAGAGAATCAATGAGAAGTTGGGCAAATGACTTAGGAGTGTAACGTTTGCTCGAGTCATACAAATCGGGTTTGAGGTAGTTGTTGATGTAGTCATTGCTCCCTATAGTGACAAGAATTATTGATTTTGATAAATACTCTGAGAGCTCTTCTATGCTGTCATGGTGGTTACTTAAATCATATTTCAGTGTCTCTCCAAACATATCAATTTGCTCATCCAAATTTAAGCATTTACCCTGTAACAGAAATTACATAAGCACATTCAGAATTACTCAGGGGAATGTGTAATGATTCAACCCGGCTAACCATATGTGTCTTCTTTCTGCCTGAACACTTGGCTTTAAAAGGTATACCTAAGAAGGTGACATGTAGACTTAGCTGAGTGTTAAATATACCAAGTCAACTGTTCAAAAAAATAAATATATCCTGGATTTTCATTCATGCGGGACTCTCATTTTCTAATTAATTTTGATGATCCGAACCATTCAATGGGTATAAAACATGTTTTAAAGGCCCTTCATAGTCAATTTTTTTTTGATAATTCATTGCGGAAACCCTTTAAAGTATGTTTTAAATATATTGAATGGTTCGGATCGTCAGAATTTAATCTGGAAAGTTGAGAATTCGGTGAGTCTCATATAGAAGCAAAATCCAAGATCCTTGATGGGATCCGGTCGCGCGGACTATAGATGTACCAAGTGAAACTCTATTTGGGACTAAATGCTCACTTCCCTCAAATTTAGGGTATTACAGCCTGTTTAGTAGTCATTGCTTCTTTTATCTCCGAGTCTTTGCTTAACTTTACATCTTAGATGCATATGCAAAAGAAGCAAATTAAAATAATAAAAAAAAAAGCACAGACACAAATATTTCCCAGCTGCTGTAGAAGAACATAATTTTCATTGAGCAGCATTTATTCTAAAAAAAATTATTCATACGCACGCCCCACGAACGAAAAATGCATAGACGGTGCATCTTGACCATGCGTGCATGTTTTCGACTGTCCGGATTTTTAAAAAAAACTCTTCTATGTAAGAGTTACCTCTTACATGGAAGAATTTTTTTAAATTCTGACCGTTGATTCCTGAAATAGACGGTCCAGATGTGTTTGTGCGTGTATGTACATATGCGTAGTCTGACCGTTTATTCTAGGCGTTTGAGTTTATCTGCAATATAAACGGCTCGGATCATTGAGAAGACATTCAAATGTATATGAACAACACCACACAATCCTAATTCCAACGATAGAGAAGATGAATGAAAAAAATTCACGGAATTAATCGAATGGAGGCACGTGACCCCACGTACTCCATAGTAAGTCCCTCGATATAATATAGTCCCATATATTCAGTGAAAATGGAATGGGATTACTTAATGTACATGAAGGATCTCTCCACATAATAATTATAGTTATTGGGTTAGAAGAGTGGGAATGTGGGATACTTAATTCTCCTACACTCGAGTAGAAAAGTCAATTCCAATATGTGGGAGAGTTAATTAGGGGTCATGTTCGGAAAACTTACTTATGTTTTCATCCTAGTTGGTTTGAACCATTAAATTGGCATCGTGAAATTCAAATAAACCTCAAACTATCCTTTCTCTTTTCTAATTTACTAAATATTTCTCTCTCCAAATCTTTCATAATTTATCTCAATTTCTCTCTCCTATCTTTCAAATTTTACTTCTTTCCAAATCTTTTACTCTCTCCTAGTCTTCTCTCCCCTAAAATCTCAAAATAAAATTTAAAATATTAAGCACATTCAGCAACCCACAAACATGGTAAATTTATTTATCATGAATTCTATATTGATTTTGTTATCATGTTTATTATATGAAATCCCCGAAATGGTAAAATAATAAACCATATTCACTGCGTAAATAACCATCTTTTAAAGGACATGAGAACATGGTTGATTAATTTATTATTTTTTCATGAAAGTGGTAAAACAATAAACCATATTCACTATTATTTAACTTCCTTTTCTGAATTTGGCCCTCGCAGCGGCTCCCTTAAAAAGCTCTTCAGGATTTTTCTTTAGTTTCATCCTAAATTCTTTATGTTTTCATCCCAAAAATCTTTGCCCAAAATTTTTATGGGTGCCGCATGTGCGGGCCACCTTCATAAAAGAAAGTTAAATAATAGTGAATATGGTTTATTGTTTTACCACTTTGGTGAAAACATGATAAATTAATCAACCATGTTCACATGACCTTTAAAAGGGGATTATTTACACAGTGAATATGGTTTATTGTTTTACCACTTCGGTGATTTCACATAATAAACATGATAATCATGGTTAAAATTTTTAAGGGAGCCGCATGCGCGGGCCAAATTCGTAAAGGGCAGTGAAATAAAAGTTTTTTTATTGGGTGGTTTGAACAGTAAATTTTGTGAGGAAATAGAATGGTTTGATGATGTTGTGTTCCATGGGTAAGGGATACGAATTGAATCCCATTTAAAAAGAAAACTGACACCACCCATTTAGGAATCAATGTGATAATCCCGAAAAAATTGGGAACAATAAACAACTACATGCAAAACTGATAAAGGAAAAGATAATTAGTCATAAGTATTCAAATCTCATAGGATAAATAAGGGCATAAAGGTCCGAATATCCAATACCGGGATGTAAACATAAGTATTCAAATCTCATAGGATAACAACATAAGTAGAATTTTCCAACAGGATGACTAATTAAATTATATTACTACGAAGTAGAAAATGGTTTTGAAGGTGTATCTTTTTTTTCCTTGAGAACTCATTAAAATAATAGTATCGCTTTGTATACGATCAACATGTTTCTAAATCACGGTACTTGTTGACGTATTCTACATAATCATCAAAATAAATTTAGAATAATCGGATTATATTGCTTTGAAATAGTAAATGGTTTTGAATTAGGTGTAATAGTTTATTTCTTTAGAGCCCATTCAGTGGCGGACGCAGGATTGCCATTTTTGCCTAATTTGCGGGTACCACTCTTCAGTAATTTTACAAAAAAATCTCAAAATGTACTAAAATAAGACATACAGGATCATGATGTGCGGCATCCAAGTTGTTCATCTTCACAATTAATGGTTCAGATTCGCAGCAGTACTTTTACCGATAAGAGTTACTAGTAAGATTAAGACATACAGGAGCCATTAATTATCGAGATGAGCGGCTCGGATGTACAGTACAAGATCGCACCGCAGCTAATCAAGTGGGGGCACGTGCCCCATAGTAAGTCCCTTTATATAATATAGTCCCATTATATTAAGTGAAAATGGAATGAGGATTACTTAATATACATGAAGGATCTCTACACGCAATAATTTTAATTTTAGGTTATTAACTCTGTATAAGATCGGGATACTTAATTCTACACTCGAACAAAAAAGCCAATCCCAATAGTAATATCCCAAGAAAAAAATGTTGCATGACTAAAGACTCATAAAGTGACTACACGTGACGAATTTGAAAATCAGATGCTTGCATAGATATAGGTCCATATTCCGTGACTGTGAGTGTGAATGATTATTAGTATTTAGTAAATACACATGAGAGGCCTCTTGACCCATTTACCTACGTTTTGTATTGAATCTAAAAAATTTACACCCAATTATGGCTTGAATATCGGGGGTGTGAAAAACCAGCTACATAAATCATTATTTAAATCCATAAAAAAATCATTTCTAGATTTCCAAATATACCAGGAAATAAAATCAGAGGCATCTCCATTTGACATCGAATCAAAAACTTTAGTAGAACATTGAATAGCAGAATTTGGGCAGTGATTTTTGCGGAACAGTTTGTTCGCTAACAAGTTTCGCAGTTGTATTGGACTATATGTAAACGAGATTCACAATTTATATCTAAGGAAACTATTTTAAATGTGTCCTGCCACACATAAATAGTGTTATGTTACTTATAAAATTAGAGTGAATAAAATTGAGTAGTGATTTTGATACTCCTCAAAAGTGCCGGTAGTAATTTGGGAAGTACCGAAATCAATTTCCATAAAATTCTGCTTGGCTTATATGCGTGGAACGAGAAAAATTATACAATTCTACAAAAATTAGTTGAGACAAAGTCATGATCTGCTGCCTTCACCAAATTTCAAAGCAATAGAAAAAAAGAATTGGTTTGGTCAGTAAAGCCAACGGGACAATGCCTTTCATAGCAGGCCTACCAAATACCCATTTACATAGTTTTGTTGACAAATATTCTAGGAGTACCTAATAATTATAGGCTCCTCTTTTTTTTCTCTTTTTTGAAAAGGCATATATATAAAACACAACGAGGAGACAAAACAAGCTACGGGGGAAGATCCCTAGCAAGAACAGAATTGAAGTTGGGCGGAATACAACCCGACTGGAACAAAATTCTTTTAGCTAGACAATTCGTGGCTAACCAATGAGCAGCCATATTAGCTTTCCTACCGCACCACAAAAACTTCCAATTTGCAGAGGAAGCCCAGGCCTTAATATCATCAATCAAGGGACGAATTTCCCAGGGACCATGAGAGAGGCCATCAGACAAACAGTTGATGAGGGGGAGGCAGTCAGACTCAAAGAATTTTGAGTAAAGAAAATAATTAGACTAGTTCAGCTTCGTATTTTTCGGACCAATCTTGATAATTGAAATTGTCCACTTTATGTAGCTTATTGAGAATTTAAATTGTCGGAAAAATCACTTTAATCACATAAAAATAAACAAACAAGCGGATTCTATAACTACTAAAAAAAAAAACAATCGGATTATATTACTCCGAAATAATAAATGGGTTTGAATTAGGTTTGTTTATTTCTTTAGAGCCCATTAAAATATTAGTATAGATTTATATACGATCAACATGTTTTTAAATCATAGTACCTGTTGACGTGTTCTACATAACGAAGGTTTGGATCATCAAAATAAATCTGAAACAATCGAAACAATAAATAGGTTTGAATTAGGTGTATTTGTTTTTCTTTAGAGCTCATTAAAATGAGAAAATTATGTGTGCCGGACGGGTTCCGTCACCTAGTACTCATCGTCGCATCCAAGTCGTCCAAATATGTTTTGAACAGCCCAAATTTATTGGAGAAAATGTACCTCCAAAATTTACAAATTTGTTGGACGCACCGATGGATATCCCGTGGCGGTAACCTTCCGGCATACAAAAGTTTCTCCATTAAAATATTGTGATCACGTTTTGTAATCCCGGTACTTATTGACATGGTCTCCTCAGTGAAGGAATAACTGGAGAGGAGCATCTTCTTTTTTATAAACTCCCCAAAAACTGGTGCTTTTTGTTATTCAACCTACTCAATCAAAGTGTCCCATCGATCTCTACAGTTTCTTCTACCGAAATTCCCACAGAACCCTTTTCATTACGGCCGTCATTGATCTTTTTAACTAGTCTACACAACGAAACAGCTCTCGTGTACACGGGAATTCAATATCAATTCATTGGCTACACAGCTGATGAGGTATGGCTGTTGATCAAAATTTATGGGCACTTTTTTTCAATTCAGATAATTTTTTTCAGTATTGTGTTCTTTTGATTGTTTACTTTTCTCGGTTTGTAGCATGTTCTTCTTGGGTTTTTGGGTGTTGAATTTTGAAGGTTTAGGTCAACGCATATATCCACGTTGATTGGTAGCTGATCATTAAGCTCCATTGTGCTACTTGGTTTTGACGAATTTTGCTACATGGTGCTCTTTTGTTGGTTTTGTTATCTGATTATTTGTTCTTATGTTAACTTGTTGGGTTTTCTTTTTCTTCTATTGTTCTTTTGTCATTATGAGTTTTAAGGATGCCCTTTTAATCATATTGAGGTATGAGTTTTAATTAGGGGTGAGAATTTATGACACGACACGATAACACAATACGAAGTTAGCGGGTTAGTGTTGAGTATTTCTGACACGAAACACGTATATGACACGACCCGAGAACACGATTAGTAAATTGGTCAGGTTCGGGTTCAACCCGCATAACCCGAGAATGACACGAATTAACCCGCATAACTCGAGAATTAACCTGAATTAACCCGCATAACCCGAGAATGACACGAATTAATCGTGTCAATTCTTGTTGGGTTCGGGTCAAATATGTCTAAATAGGTCGTTTACAAGTTAATCGTGTCAACCCGAACACGATACGAATATTAACAGGTCGGGTTAGGGTTCAGTTTTTCGACACGATTAGTAAATCTGGTCATTTCCACACAAACCCGATTCGACACGACACGAACACGACACAACACGACCCGACGCCCACCCCTAGTTTTAATCATATGGCCGTTTGCTCCGAAATTGATTGTTGTGTTGCCTCAACCTGATTGTTCTGTTGTTTCTTTTTTGTTGTTACTTCGAATGAAATCGATATCATCATACCCTAGGATTGAGCAGTGACTGTAAGTCTGTGACTGTACCAAGGTGAACCAAATCCGACTGAAAAGAAATAAGAGGTTATTTTTGTAGAAGCACTCTATGTAAGATTGCCTTTTCTATTTGAACCATATTTCTGAAACGCACCATTCCACTTTGGAAGTCTACATTGGTGATCTTTGGTTTTTGAGCAAGAGTGGTGGACCTAATTCTTACCGCTTTAGGCCGAGTTTTCCGTTAGATTTTATGGGATTTCCCATAAAATCAAGTATTTGATATAATCACTCTCTTTCCCACTAGATAAAATCCAAGTGTGATTAAATCACCACCTAATGCATCATTTACCATTTTGCCCTTTCTTTTCTTTAAGGGGCCCCACCATATATGAGTAATGATTGTACTTTCTTTTTGGGGCCAGGGGTAAATCCGTAAATTCATATTTTGTCCTTCCCTAATCTACAGTGAATCCATTTTAGCAAATACCTCATTTTATCAAATGAGTTGAATGAATGATAAAATCAAGTTATTTTATCTTTTGAAAAACCCACCCTTAGCCAAGCCCTTTCAGTTAGCTTCTGTGGCTGTTGCGGTGCCCTTAGCTGGACATCAAGTGGTTTTGAGTCTTGATGTTTGTACTTTGTATATGTTTGTTTCCAAAATTGTGACAACCTTATTAAAAGCAGAGAATACAATGCAAAGTTATTGAAATGAAAAAAAAAAATCTTTAATGCGAGCATCTGTGTGTCTCTCATCTTTTCTTTTGTAATTGGAAATAAATTAAGTGTTCTCTTTAAGAAACGCCAAGTGTACTGATAGAATGAAAAGTGTAATACCGATATTTCTTCATCTGTTGATGCCAATTCGTCTGCCCTCGTACTCTCAATAACTCAGTCTATCTAGCTCATTAAAATACATCCCGAACTACTGGGTCCAAGTATGGTTATTTGGAAACTGTCAATTGACTCAACACTAATCAAATCTTATTACAGAAGCTTTTAAAGTCTGTTGAACACTTTCTCTTGCACATTTTGGCAGGTGGGTTTATGCCAACTTTGTATTCATTATCACCCGCAAGTGACCCAGTTAAAAGATTTTTTTGGTAGTAACCATGTCCCACCAGAATGTCCATGTTTCCATCTAGAACTACTGCTATTATATCTTCTTATTTTCAAATGTTGCCATACGAGTTTTTGCTCATCATTTGTTTGCAGAAACTTTTCTTGTTTCTTCATCTTTTTAATTGGTGACTTCAGCTATTATATGTGCTTGTTTTGTGAAAGCAGTGAGCCTGCAGCATTTTCCTCCCAAGATGTTCTCATTGCCTAAATCCCAAAAGAGATTAAAGTATGGTTCGTAGAGGTGATTTGGTTGTTATTGGCATCTCTGTTGGTGTGGCTCTTGGCATTTTGATAGCAGTTCTAGCCTTTTGGGGGATATGCTGGTTCAAAAAACATGCTCAATTGCAACAATCAAAAAATGACCATAGTGGAATGATTCTTCCGATTCGCACAAATGGCCAAGGTACAAGTAATGACTCTAGTGCAAGTCTCTCAGATTCTGAATATATTAAGGGATCAGATTATCTTCCCAAAAGTTCACATCTCTCTTGGTGGAGTCACCATAGTAAAGATGAGTTGGCTTCAGCATCTGGCATTCCAAGATACTTGTACAAGTATGTCATATCCTGCACTATTTAATCTTTTTGGAAACTATATTCAACTTGCATTATTTGTTCCTTTGCTTGACTCTCATTGGACATTCTGGTTGCCACTGAAAATTCTATAAATTTCCCTGCGGAACTATGACATTACCAATTTTAACATTAATAGAAGGAAAGATAGAAAAAACTGCTGTTTTGTATCATTAGTCTTACCGTTTACAGTTTTTTTTTTTTTTTTTTTCCGATAAGATTTGTACAGTTGTTTGTATGGTTGGTTTTTTAGTTCTGTGAAAGAGGGAGCCAACTTGCCTCCTCTGATCAAAGGAAAAGGGGCAACAATACGTTCTCTCAAGTCCTTATCTGTCAGTTTGTTCTTTTTAACTGAAGAAGACTCTTGAACACGGCTTAATATCGTAGGATCAATTAGTTTATGGTATTCTTCCGTCCATAAGCTTGCAAGGCTGCTGTTTCTCAGCATTTGGATTTCCATCTTAACCAATTGATTAGATTGTAGGATAGCCACAAAATATTATCATTAACACGGAGACCGGGCAATATATGTAGCGGTAAACTCCAGAACTTGTAGAGAACTTCTATGAAACATTAGGGACACAACATTTCATAGAATTGACTGTAAGCTGCTAAATTATCTTCTCAAATCTTTCGCCTACTTGTAATCTTGGAGTATACTAGGGATAACTAAATTGCCAATCTTATGCGAAGGAAAAAACCATTACATATATTGCATCAAACAAAACAATTAAAAGCAGAAAATAGTTTTAGTCTTGCTGCATCGACCCCCTCCCATATAGGAGTTTGCATGGGTGCTCTTATGTATATAAGTAATACTCCCTCCGTCCCAATTTGTTGGGCCTGTTTACCTTTTTGGACGTGTCAAAAAATTGTCTATATCTCATAATCTATAATGTTTTTTATGATTTCGAAATCTTTGTTTAACAAAATTAATTGAGATTTATCAAACAAGATCCATATTGAATATAAAAAATATTATAAATTAAAAGATATCGAGAATTTTTTAAGCTTTCCAAAAAAGGAAAGAGGCCCAAGAAATTGGGACGGAGGGAGTAGCAATGAACCTTAATGGTTTGTCCTTGGCTAGCACTTTTAGGGTGAGGTCAACTGAAGTGAAACATCTCAACAGTTTTTTCCTTTTGGGTTTTGTTGTCCTGATGAACCATCATCTTTTCTTTAATCTAATGTCACTGACCCCCTTCATGTAAGCATAACTTAACGAGATCCAAGCACTGAATCATGGATGAGGATTTTGGACTCCATAGGCTGTCTTAGTGGGGCTGTACTTTCATATTGTAGGCTACCAAGCAGTTCTTAGACAACTAAAGACTTGACCAGGGTATATAGCTTTGTTCTTTTACCATATTAATGGGTTTGGAGTAATACTGTTACATTGTTAGGTGACATCTGCAAAAATACTTTATATCATGTTGGCCTCTCCTTCGATTTCCAGATGCAAACCCTTTCATGCTCTTGCTGGAGCCTAGCCAGTGGAGGAAATGTTCATTGTTTTGCACCTTTTTCTGAATATTGAATCTGCAAGATTGGTTTGAAGTGGTCATTCTGTCACGTCTCCAAGTTTTGTTGTCTAAGCAGACACTTGCCTCCACTTTGCTTATGACATGACTCCATGACAATTTACCTGAAAATAACTGCTTAAAACTAGTTAGCTTGTAGAGTGCTATGTATAGCTGCATGTTTTATTTGTTCTTGTACTCTTGTACAACACCAGATGTGTATGCTGTCAATAATTACTTAATTACTTAGTCAGATCTAAACATTGTGCGTTCCCAGGGATATTCAAAAAGCTACACAAAACTTCACTACTATTTTGGGACAGGGATCTTTTGGTCCAGTCTATAAAGCCTCGATGGCTACTGGTGAAGTGGTTGCCGTGAAGGTTCTGGCTTCTAATTCCAAACAAGGGGAGAAAGAGTTCCAAACAGAGGTAAAGGCTGAATTAAATCATATTTAGAGGAAGCATAGTCCTTTAGATCCATCGTGGATCGTGGTATACTTGTTAGTTCGGTGTCAATTGTCCATATAAGTGTCAATTGTCAATCTAAGTATTAGAAAGATATGATGCATTATTTTCTGAACATGGATATTTAATTGTTTAGAAAGGTACCACTGTGCAGAGTTTGTGAATACTATGTCCAAGAAGAGAAATTTTTGTAAAACGCTACAAACTTGGATAATAGAAAACCCATGGGAACTTAAAAGATTCAATGCCTCATTGAATGTGTTGCATCCTCTGGGCTATTCATGATTTGCTCTAATCATTTTCAGATTTCTAGTTGTCATTGGATGATACTTTTAGAAATAGCTACCTGATGCGTGCTACTTGGGTTGATTGAGTGTAGCCATGTCTCTTTGCAGGTATCTCTACTTGGTAGGCTGCATCACCGGAATCTTGTAAATTTGGTCGGATACTGTGTAGATAAGGGCCAACATATGTTAATTTATCAGTTCATGAGTAACGGAAGCCTGGCAGACCTTCTGTACAGTACGTTCAAGAGTCCCTTTTAATTGTATGCAGTATCAGATGCACATGTCATGAACATGTTGGGACTAAATTAGAGTTGTGAGATCCTCCGATAATTAGTGTACCATGTTTGAATCGTCTCTGGTATCAGATAGATTAATCAATCCATTATCCTGCTTTGGTTAGGTCAAAAGGAAGAAGTTTTGAGTTGGGACAAACGGCTTCAAATTGCTCTTGATATTTCACATGGAATTGGTTATCTTCATGATGGGGTATGTTAAATAGGTGGTATAAATCTACCTGCTACATAAATCACTACTTAGCTCTTTCCTTATGATGATGATTCCTGAAACAGGCAGTTCCCCCTGTTATACATAGAGATTTGAAGTCAGCGAACATATTGCTAGACAGATCGATAGGAGCCAAGGTAAGGCAAGTGTAGGAGTATGATTTGGTCTACTTGTCAACCGTCGTGTATTTTGTTGTTCGCAAAACAAATTTGTTAGATAAAAAGAAATTATTGCTATAAATATGATTCGCATCTCATGCTCATAACATTGTGTTTGCTATAGCTTTTGGACTGCAGCTCTGCTTTCTGGCGACTCAGAACTTTTGCGAGTGTGTTTGCCAGAGTTTATGCTAATACTTTTGGGCAAAAAACACAGCTTTCAAAGCTGATTCCGAAAAGCATCAATGTAATGTTTTTTGGATTAGGATTTTGAGAATCACCTTTGAACAATCTAAATATTTTGACAAACACTGGTCGTTATGTTGAATGTGAAATGACTATTAATTCCGTTACAAAAGGAAATCAACCGTTGGGAATACTAAAATCTAGACCAGGCCCAATTGCTGCATGCTTGTAGGAGTTTGTTACTAACAGGAGGGTTTTGTTTGCTTTCCTAGTTTCCTTGTTATTCGATCTTTTGATCTTCTGTTTGCCTTAATATTCACTGTCTTCCCTCTCCCTAGGTTGCTGATTTTGGACTGTCAAAGGAAATGGCCTTTGATGGCAGCAAATCAGGCATTAAAGGTACATACGGATACATAGATCCTGAATACATAACCACAAACAGGTTCACAACGAAGAGTGACATCTACAGTTTCGGTATTATCCTCTTTGAACTCATCACAGCCATACACCCGCACCAAAACTTGATGGAATATGTCAATCTTGTAAGTCTTTTTCTCTTCAGAGCAACTTCATTCGTTAATTATAATGCTAACGGGGCTTGGACAGTCTCATTTTATGTGCCTCAGATGCTTTTGTCATTTCTCGCTTTATCCACTGGATTATGAGCGGTTGGCTGCAGAATCAGGTTATTATTGATGTTATCGGTGTTGTTGTTCTTCTTCTTGTTTCTTAGGCGGCTATGAGTCCAGACGGTGTGGATGAAATTGTTGACAAACGACTCATTGGAGAGTGTAATATTTCCGAGGTGAGGAACCTAGCTAGCATAGCCCACAAATGCTTGCGCAAAACATCTAGAAGGCGGCCTTCAATCGCGGAAGTTTCACAGGCAATATCGAAGATAAAACAGAGGCGACTCTGCAAAGATGATACCATGTCTTTTGCTGGAGAAGATGTTTCCGGCATGGTTTAATGGACTGAGCTTCAACAAGTGAAGTTGAGCAAAGCGACCAGCATAAACGAAATCATGCAACATATATAGAGGAATGGATTTGTTTATTATCCATGAAAACACAGAAAAAGGTAAATTGTGTTCCTCAAAGAAGAGTGTATATGATACCGCAAGATTTCACAACGGAACAATTTGCCAATACGAACTGCATTCTTGGTTTCTCAATCTGAGGGTGCTGATATATTGAACTTGATTGTGTCTCACTTTAGTCTTCTTTTGCCTTTCATTTTGCCCAAAATGGGCTTGAAGTTGGACAAGGGGTCCCCCTAGCGCTCTAATACATTACGGGGTGTAGTGCGTCTCAAATTCGGTAGATAGTTCATAATCATGATATGAATCCTTAAATTTTTAGAGTTCACTGAGTATAACACCTAAAAAATGTTTTTGGATACTATTTGCCCATTGGTTGGACATTTGTCATGAAAAATCGGATGGTCAAATATCAGTCAATGAATTGAACGACAATTTTTTTTCTTGAAAACTTGAGTATTAATATTCAATTAACTTGATTTTTAGGATGAAGTCTCCAAATGAACTACTCAGCTTACAATGACAAGATCATGGTGAAGCTTACCGAAGCGCTCGTCTTATTTAAGCTGGGGGTTGGGAGGAATCTCGATCATATGCACGAACAATCAATTTTATTTCTCCAAATTTCGTAAAAGCACTCTACAAGTCCTCTTGTCTTTTTTAAGCTGCGGATTGGGAGGAATCTAGACCATACGCATGAACAATCAATTTTATTTCTCCAAATTTGTCAAAAAAACTACAAGTGGTCAAATAAGAGAGTTCTCTTTTGCTTCATTGTTCTCAATTTTGTCACCTAATAAGCTATATATAGAATTCTTTCTCTTCATTTCTTTTCATTTCTCTTCTGTACTCATCTGAATACGAGAAAATTCATTTTCATCATTTCTCATTTGTTCTCACTGAATCACTCACGACAAATTAGATTCAGGTGAAGGAGGTCGTTAAACCTTCAAGCTGTCATATCAACAATATTTGAATTCTTGGATAATAAGATAATCATATTTTCTTCCAACTTTATCATATTTTCTTTTATTTCAAAATATGACAAAGTATTTAGCTTGTGGGTGGGCTTGCGACTTAACCTTTTGCAAAACGGGCTTGGACATTAGAACGGGCCCGATGGGTTTGGGCCTATTCTACGCTACATGAAGAGAGCAGCTCGCTCGTTAGGGCTCCAATCTTTAATTCAACATTTCTATTTTACAGACCCCTCCCGGAGAAGTTACGGCACCAGTCGCCGGAGCTTTATCGACGGCTACATCTCCGATCACCGTCATCTCTCTAATCTACCAGTTAATTTCGTCATTCTCTTATTCTCTCTCTCTCATTTCTATATTTCGTCGTACTTTCGTCACGGAATTTGCTACTTAAAATTGGCAGGCCATCGGTGCTAAAGAAGCGGAGGTGCGCTGAAATGGTGAAAAGTGTGAAAAGTCACCACGAAGAGGAAGAAGACGAAGATGAGGAATTTGTCTCCAGAACAACCGATACCGAATACAATCGGCGATCGACAGAAAAAGTAGATGGGAAAAGTACGGGTCAGAAGGGAAACGCGCTTCGGTCCAAGCATTCAGAGACGGAACAGCGTCGGAGGTGCAAAATTAACGAGAGGCAAGCATGATATAGTCTTATTTTGTTTGTGCAATTTTGTTAATTGTGAGTGCTCTGCTGTTTATGGTTTACGCGAAGGTTTTTTCTATTGAGGAGTTGAACGATAACATGGCTTTGTAAATTGCTAGGAATGGAAGTTATGGTGGTTGGAATAGTATTTTACTGCTTACATGTTTGACTGTAGCATATGGGGTTCCTTTGTTGGAATTAGCATTAGTTATTTGCATAGGGTAGTGATAATGCCAAAACTATTTTTGATTGTGCCAAAACTCCAATGCATAAAATACACAAGAGGACGAGCATTTCATGCACTTGAGTTTTGGCACAATCAAAAATAGTTTTGGCACTAGCACTACCCTTTGCATATGATGAGGGGTTTGCTTGGCTGCTGGGGAACATGTACTCCTGTGACAGACTAGATTTCCCTTCTCTTTGTGACAAAATTGTAATTCCAAAATGTTGGGAAAGTTGGTGTTCTTCCTTTAGGAGATTCCCTAGAGTATCGCTTGTTTGTTGGAATTTGGGCTTTGATGGATGAGGTAGTGATTTATGGGGCATCGAGAATGTGGCATAGGGGAAGTGTATGGCCAGGTACCCAGATTCTGGGAAAAAAGTAATTAATGTTACAAGCCTTCGACCACCATAAAATTTTGTAATACGTCACAGAAGCCATAAGTATTCTACTATTCTACTATGGAGATTTTGTGGGTTGATCTCCAAAATAATAGTTGCAGAATGATATAATGACTTTATTCTGAAGTGATTCTAGATGATTGGAATGACTCGTGAGGGCTCAAATCCATGAACTGCCTAACCACTACATTGAGTTCTAAGCACTTATTAGTAGTTTGTACTGTTTCGAAGGATGATTTGAACGCGTCTTGCTCTTATTTATGCTGTATCTGTGAACTTTTTTGGTTAGTTATTAGTTATGGCCAAGGTTGCACAAACCTTTACTTGAATTCTTTGTTGACGTGATTGTATCCTGCAAAGAATGACTGAATACACAGCTCTTTCTTGTATGCAATATTTATGAAATTAGACACCTAGTTGTGTTTGAAGCTTATTAGTTTTTTGTTCAGATTTCAGATGTTGAAGGATCTCTTACCTCAAAATGATCAGAAGAGAGACAAAGCTTCACTTTTATTGGAGGTCCACATTTCTTTTGATCTGTATATATTTATGTTAGTTTTTCCATTTACTCACCCGTAAAATGAATTGAAGATTGGTTATGTATGCAGGTTATTGAGTACGTCCAGTTTTTACAGGAGAAGTTACAGTTGTACGAAGGGCCGTACCAAGGTTGGACTCGAGAGCCCTCAAAGTTGATGCCATGGGTAAAACCCTAACGCTTAATTTGTTCTCTCTCCTGTCTGTTGATCTATGCCATGCTTTGGCCTGCCATCATTGCCTTGTGGTTTTGTTTATTGGTGTTTTGGTATTTGATGCTGTTAGGGGGCTCTAATCTTTGGTCCTTGAGTGTATAGAAGCTTGGACTGAACCAGGTCTAAGACCTTTATTCCAGCTGAATGATTACATCCAACTAGAAGACATATTTCGGATCTATCAATATGGGTGCCTTTTGTGTTTTTTCTTTGAGCTATACGGACTTTGTGGTCACTGCAATGTTTTTTCCGTTATGCCAAATATTTCTGCAAGGACACAGATACCTATGACATCTCTGACTTCTTTCTTTTAGTTCTTTTGGCTGTAGCAATCTAAAGTTCATTATGCGCAATGCACTTCTAGGACACGCATATCCTTTGACCTCTCTTTCTTTTTCCTATGGTTGTTTCTGGTAGCCTACTTACTTATGGGATCTAGCTCCTGTTAGATGAAATCACGGAACTTAGATCACAGTCTTGTGATTTTGATATGTTTGGGATGCCTATTTGTATTGCTTGTGTCCTGTATTTTGTAGTTTGTGTTCTGTATTTTGGAGTATTTCAGAACCTGGTATGTAGTAGCCCCATCCCCAGTTGATGTAATCTGCTGTTTTGGTGATATTTTATGTTAGCTTTTGATCTTTCAAAAGGGCTTTTACATCCTCTTGGTTTTAGTTTGAATTTCCATTGTGCTAATTCGAACAACTAGATTTATAATGAAGGGCAAGGAGTTTCTCTCATGTATCATGTGTTTTGCTTACAGAAAAGCAACTGTGCTCCTGTAGAAAGTTTTGTGGATCCATCACAACTCCTGAGGATTGGATCTGGTCCGGAGGATAATATTGTTGTCAGGCCCATGCTCTCTAATGCACATAACTCAGCAGAATCTGATCTGGGTGGGGCTGGTGCATATGATGCATTGGATCATCCTCCTTTGGCATCGAATCAAGCAATTCCAACTCACATATCATTGCAATCTGCTGTTCTCGAAGATGTGCCTACGCAACCTCGTCAAACATCTGTTTCTTATTCTGGGAACTTGGCTTCCCAGTCCCAATCCCAACTTTGGCAGCTTAGACAGTCTACATGTGAGAATGCTGGTCCAAGCTATGTCCCTCTGGGTGAACAGGAGGAGCTCAAAGTTGGAAGTGCTGAAGCTAGCTTTTCGAATGCCTACTCTCAAGGGTGAGCACCTAGATTATGTTCCTTGGAGTTCATGTTTCGCCAATTAATATTTTTTTCTGTTAAGATTTTGATTTTGAATTTTTTATGGGATAAATTCATCTGCACAGTTGTTTTCCCTAAAAAAACATCTCACTTTTTTTCCATATTATGTAAAAGAAATTTGTGCTACTCAGTTTATGAACTTCGAGATTTCGTGCAACATTGGTGAATTAGGTTATTTAGCCACCCTAAATGTGTTAGTTGATATCCTTCTGTTTTTTAGCTATTCCCGGTTTTTTTAGGCAGTGGAATACTTAGTCTAGTAGAAAGGCCAACATGGGAGCTGGGCAAGCTGGGAATGTTCGGAAATTTACGATTACCAATGCAAGAGTCTGACTTTTGAAGCAATATCTGGAGTTTTCTCTTATCTGAATCTGAACGGGTCTTGCAAAAACATAGGATTTCATATCAAACTCCTAGTATAAGCTATTTGGGATGGGGTGGCTCCAATTGCCCTTTGTGCTGTGCAAGGAACAGTTGATGCAAATGCTGTTCTCCTTGCTAGTTATCGGGATTGAGCTCCGTGACCCACTGTGTGATTGTTGGGCTGGTAGATCTTTGTTGTTTTCGTGGAGTATTTTGAATTTTACTGCTTTTTTTTCCTAACTACGCACAACTCAGAACTCTGTTCCCTAAGGACATTTGGGTCATATTACAATGTATCCCTTTTGAGTACAGGAAATTCATGTAATTTTGTTTTAAAATGAAATGCTCCTCTCATTTCCTGTTTTTGGGTTTCGTTGAACAGGTTGTTGAATACCTTGACTCAAGCGCTGCAATCTTCAGGAGTGGATTTGTCACAGGCTAGCATCTCAGTGCAACTAGATGTCGGAAAACGTGCAAATACTGGACCGACTACAACATTCGGTGAAAAGGTATCTTTAAAATCTCCTATTCATTTTTTTAGGCCTCATCTTGCGTTGAGGCTTTCTATCAGACATTAGAAGGCGCTTATCAGTTATCCCCACTACTTAGATGTCCATTTGGGGAGGAAAAATACAAACATGCCTGTATATGTGTTTCTTTGTATAGCTATTTATTTGCTTCGATGGATATATCACAACAACAAAGCATCGCTTAATTTACCTTATGGATATCGTGGTTTATACGACCCAGCTTGGCTAGACAATCGAAGCCTTTGAATTTCTAGATCCAGCTCCCACCGTAATCAACCAACTGATAAATAAACTCCTTATTCGATGCTCCAATACAGCTGGAACTTCAGTTGAAACTTCTCTTGTCAGTAATAGGTGAACGGTATATATTCACACATTGACTGTGCAAGACTGCAAGCTCATACAGATGAGGTAAAGAAATAAAGATTAGTGAGTCAATCAAGTAACCTTATCATGATCAGTGATGAAGAAGTTTGAGTTTCACTTGCTATTATGTTAAACTGGAAAACTGTGAAGACCAGGACACCAAACGTGTAGGATGTACTCTAATAGAGTTCCACCTGAGAAGCAATGAATACTTAAAGAGGGTAGTGATTTTTTCTCTCAGATTTTATACTGGCACTCATATGTTCAATGTTTGTTTCTATTTATTCATGGCCCTTTCACTTGCTTGCTTTTCACACATGAAAAGAAAATAATGTAAATTTTTTACATGATCAGTGAAAAGCAAATCAAAAATATTTTTCATGCCCAAAATCTATGTAGAAACTACAAGTTAATTTTCTTAATATTCTTGTAATTTATTTTACTGTGCATGCAGGATCCTCAGAACCAATCTCCCAGCGATCAACCTAGGGTAGTATATGGGGTTGGGAGCAGTTATGATGACTCTGGTCGAGCTCATAAAAGACTCAGGACCGAACGCATCTAGTATGGCTTAACACCCCCCATTACTTACTCTACGGTATATTTTTTCACTTCTTGTTGGATGTTTTCCTCCATGCGAGGGGAATACGGGGCCGCTTGTGTGATGCTTCAAGTTTCTCTTCCCCAGATGAACCTGTTACATATATTAATCTCTTCTATCTCAGGAGGCTTCCATACTAACATTGTGAAGCTGCTTTTTGGTCCGACGGCAATCATTTTACGGTTGTCGGCATTCTTAGGTCTTAGGCTGTTTCTCTGTGGCTTGTTCTTTTCACGAAATGTAATTAGCTGTAAATTTTTACCAGGTATGTTACATCTTCTTTTTTACAGCCTCCAAGTGGTTAACATCTCGACCTCATTTATACCGTGATATGTCATTGTCTGCATTTAGCTGTTTGACCTTTTCTTTAAACTTTTGGTGACGTTTACTATTGGGTGACGAAATCTTACACAAATGCAAATGTGTGGCTAAGAGAGGTGTGAAGGTTAACCTGGACGCTTAACGGAGCTCTTCTAGTTGCTTTTTGGAACACTCCTATGTTCACCTGTGTATAGGGCTGCAAAGCTTGGCTCGATAACTAAACGAGGCATGAGCCGAGCCGAGCCTTAACAAGCTAAGCTGCTCGCAAGCAAGTCAAAGCTGGGCTCGTTTAGGCTTGGTTTGGTTCGTTTAGTAGTCGAGCCAATCTCGAGCTTGAGTTTTAGGCTCGTGTAGTATACTAGCCGAGCTCAACAGTCTAAAGTTTGGCTCCGTTTGACTCATTTGTATGGGCTTGTTTATATGAGATCAAGTTTTAGGCTGGTTTACTTAACGAGTCGAGCTCAATTACTACAAAGCTTGACTCGTTTGTAGATCTATTGGTGTACATCCCAGGGATAGAAATTTAACTGTCACAGATCCGGTCACAGAAAATGCATAATACTTCCTATAAATACGATTAGAAGTGGCGTCACCATAACTTTTAGTGGTCGATTTCTCTCTCCATAGAGTTATTGGTTTCAATTTGTACATAGCAAACATCAGCATGGCATCATTACAAATTTACAATGGTATCTTAAGGGGTGTTTTTGGCAACATAATGTAGCCAATAGTACCTATTATGATATATGTATTCTCAAGCCCAACACGCATGCTTCGCTTACACACTGGGTTACATCCTATCCGGATGTCCGACACGCGCAGAAGAGAGAGAAAGTCAGGGAGAGAGAGGGGACACATGTCAGACATCTGGGTAGGGTGTAACCCAGAGGGTGTAAGCATAGCATTAATGAATCAAATTGCCAATTCTTTCGTTAACTATTACTCCCTCCATCGGTCCGTCCCTGTCGACTATTAGTCTATTACTCTCTCCGTCCCTGTTAACTATTACTCCCTCTGTCCCTTTTTAATGTGTAGCTTCGTATTTAAATTGACGTAATACATTACACATCAACTTCCTCCAAATTTCTATTTTTCAAAACTACCCTCTGTCTCCTTTTAATGTGTAGCTTCGTATTTAAATTGACGTAATCTATATTACATTACACATCAACTTTTCTCCAAATTTCTAATTTTCAAAATTATCATCTACTTTTACTCATTAACTTTTCAAAAGAACAAAATAGACATTTATTAAGGGACAATTTAAAATGAAATACTAGATCAATATTTATGGATGGAGGGAGAAAAAACCTCATTGAGGTCATGTTTAAAAAAGCAGGAGTTAATGCTTTGTGAAATGAAGTGAACAACGAGGTTCCACCACCAATTGTGCATTGGTTGAAGGACAGATAAAGAGAGGAGTGAAAAGAAGTCGAGAACACCATACATTTTCCACACTTCTTTATACTTCCTCATATTTTAATACTCCTACACGTTTTCACCCTCTGAAACACCATGTGGGGTGTTCCACTAAGAGAGTTTTTTGACTTTCTGGTTTTTCACGACTTTTTATATGATATATTGTGAGAGAGCGACTGCCTCGATTTTAGGAATAAGCTGATTATTTTAGCTTTTTTAAGTTAGTGGAATGGGGCCGAATCTTAATCTATGATCATTTAGACATAATTAGCATTTGCCAAAAGTAAAATAGCAGTGATACGTATTCCAGTAATGCATGTATGTCTACAAAATGAACGTGAAATTCACACACATCGAACTAACTCTCGACACATCGTGATTAAATCTACATCTAGCTAGGACATATTTGTCTCAATCATTTTATAAAGTTAAAACCACTTGACTTGACTTTGATAACAGACCCTTAACTACTACTTGGTTTTGGTATTGGTTGGGTGCTTTAAATTTGAATCCACAAAGTCCTTAGCACTGACATTGTGGCGCAACAATTAATCCTTTTGATGGTGCCTCCGAGTGGCCAAATTCCATCATTAGTGGAAGTAGTCCCAATCCCAAACCAGAACCACTGGAGAAAGTGGCTTCCTCGTTGTTCACACCAAGGTCAAAACTTTTTAATTGCAGAAAGCAAAACAGTTTTCTTGGATCACCAACAAACTCCCCTTGGATCAATAGCCTCCCCTTCTTTAATGCTTTGTGAAGCACATTCCTGTCAAAATCTCTCTCTCTCTCTCTCTCTCTCTCTCTCTCCAAAACCACTAAATAATTTTCATTTCGGAGCAGTTTCGTTAGTCTATTTGGGGGTCCATTTTGGAGCCACTTTGATGACAACCAAACTGGCAGAAGCATTGTTAATTTAGAATTACTTTAGAACATCAACAATTGTAACAATACTTTCTATCTATCGATAATTAAATGAAAGCCAAGGTTCTAAATACCGTATTAGCTAGAGAACCGATTTTCCTACTAGTATCGAGGAGATAGCGTCTCAGATTTGTACCGACCCATATTTGAACCGAAGAAAAATTGAAGTTGTAGGATTCTTGATTTAAAATCTTTGATCAATACATGATCACCCAAGCAAATCGACAAAGGCCCAAAGGCAAATGCTCTCTCCCAAAACTAAGACCCTCTCTCTCAAATTTAGAACCCTAGCGCCGCTCTCCACTTCTTCCCCTTCCCCCTAGGGTTTCAACACCCTTTGCGGCGATGGAAGGGGAAGACCTCCTCCTTGATCGATTCTTTCTCCTGATTCCAGATCTGGGAGCTGTCCCGTCCTTGCTCGTTCACCTCCACTGAGTGATTGTTGGTGGCTGGTGGCGATGGTCTCTGGTGGTTCGAAGAGTGGTCACAGGTGGATTGTGGTGGTAGTTGTGGTTCGAAACTCGTGGTATTCGGTGGCTGGATAGGTGATTCTCCGGAGATCATGCAACATGTCTGGCGACTGGATTCCTCTTTTTATCGTTTTCCATTTTTGTTTGTTCTTGTTTATCTCCGTTTATATATGAAAATTTTTGTTTCCTGTATGGAACTTTCTTTACTATTTGTGGGTAATGTTTTCCTATACATAGTGAGATTCTTCCCGGTCCATACAGACAACTCAAAAATTAAGGATTGTTTTCCCAATGGAAGGGATATAGGACAAGATTGAAAAGTTTTTTTATTTTTTATTTTTATTGCTTTAAAGTAAGATTTTGATTAGGAATATTTCAGTTAAGTTAGAATTATTATCTTTCCATATTCGGTTTGATTTTGATTTTCAACTTTATTAGGATTCTTGGTCTACAAGAATTAGATTTTATTTAGAGATTTTCTTTTTCTTTTAATGCCCACTTGTTTTGGCATGATTTTATAACCTTTTATGTAGAAAATTTGAATAAGCTTTTTATTTTTATTTCCTTTTTTTTGTAATTTCTTGATTAGCAAGAAATTGTCTTGTTTGATTCTTACCTAAGTTAAAATTTCTCTACTTATATAAAGGGTTGTAGCCTATTGGCATATTTAATTATTTAATTCAATCATTAATAAAATTCTAGAGTTTTCTTTATTTATCTTATGCGTAAGATGTTTATTATTTCTTTTGTGGATTCAAAAGTTCATCTGTTAGAACGATATCTAACTTTTTTTGTCTACTAAAACGATATTTAGTCTTCTTCCGCTACAACGTTGCATCAGAAAGGCTCTATTTCTGAGTTATAAAAAATCAACAAAGGCCCACAAGTGGCTCCGACAACACTTTTCATACCTATCTGTAAGGAGTTGCTGCCTTTTCTGAAGGCATAGAATTGCTACCAAGGTTGATTGGATTACTTTATTTTCTGGTGAATAATTAGTTGGTTAGGTAAAATAAGATGTCAAAGTACTACTATGATATGCATTATGTGCAATCATTCAATATGCTTATGTTCAGAGTAATATAATCTTGCCTGCTACTTTTGTGTGATCATACAATAAAGAATAAGACAGAATATAAGTACATGGACAACTTAATAAATACTCCAAATAAAATACATGGTTCAAATTCCTATTTACTAAACACCACATCTAGTGAGTGTGATTGGTTCTTTATTCTCCATTCGAAGGGCGGGGTCCTGAGTTCGAGTCCTCGTGGAAGAGATACTCGACTCCCGTTGAAATCACTCGTAACTAACCCTAACGTACTATCATACAAAAAAATAAAAAAACTAAGAATGACACCTCATAAATTCATTTGTGCTGTCAAACCATACCAGTTGGAATAGGTAAAACAGAACAAGGATTAGGTAACTAGGTCAGGGTATTCAGTCTACCTCTCAGACATGCTTAAAAGTTAGTACAAGAATGGATAGATATGTGGAGAGAGATGAATATTCTTTAATTAATGAATCAGATCATGCTAGAAAGGCCCCTCCAACAATTATTCTGTTTCTCAAAAAGGAAATCTAAATCTAAATATATTACGAATATGTGTTTTTGTGTGGGTATGTCACTTGGGTGCCGACTGGGTACCCAGCACGTATTTTGACAGTTCAAAAGTATTTTGGACGGTCCGGATTTTAGAGAGACGAAAAGAATAGAGAAAGAGGGGAGAGAGTGACGGAGAAATACTTTTGGACAGCCGAGACACACGCTCGAGTACCATGTCAGCCGTACCCTTTTTGCACCCAAGTTTTTCTCCAAGAAGATATTAAAATGTGAGACTAGCCATATCATCAAAGTATGTGTAATCTGAGAGGGAATATTCATTGAAAAAATCCCATCTGGAAAAAGGAAAAAAAATGCATATTTGAAAATTTTCTGCAATGGTAGGATGGTCTGGTCTTCTTCTATACATCAATCTCAGTATCCAGTAAATGCTGTCAAAATGTTTTTAAAAATATGGTGTTTCCCCTTAAAACAAACAGGGAACAACCATTCTCCTACTATATGAACTCCGAGGCTGTATTTGGATCAACAATTTACGGAAAAATTCTGTTGAAGGAAAAGTGAAATGATAGAATACCAAAGAACTAATTTCCAGGATTTTTCGTTTTACTCCATAAATCCTTGATCCAAACACAATGGAAAGGACTAAACCGGGCGAGCTGTGCGTAATCAATGATAAACCATCCACTAGCAACAAATGGGTACCAATATCATGTAATTCTCAACTGGTTACTTGTGAACTGTTGCAAACACTCCTGTGGATTCGCGTAAAAGTAATCTTCTTCCTTAGGTCTCTCTGGAATCACCACGCGGTTCTTTGGCCTTCCCATACGATCCGAATGAGCTTCTTTAACTGTTGAGGAGAAATCATTCCATCTCAATGACCCATTACTGTGCCTGTCTATCAAATCAACTAGAAGCTTCCTGTCTAATATGATCGTCTTCTTGAACCCTAAAAACCTGGAAATTTTCACACAACCTCACATGAGACGATCAATTTACCGAGAAAACAAAAAACAACTAGCCACAAAAATAATTCAGAAACAAAACATGAGAAAGAAGTACACTTAATAGCAGAGGTGTAATAGTACCTCCGATGGCCTTCTACAACTTTAGCCATATTTCCATCGTAAGTTGGAACAAATAAATCACTTTCCAAAGATACAAGATAATCAAGTGCTGCCATTTGGGATGAATGGTTTTGGAAAAACTTCAACTCTGAGGATCGAAGCAGGGTCTCCTTTCTAACCTGTTTCATAAAATCGAAAAAAACAAGGTGTTTTAAAATTTTCCGTGAGGAAATGTGGAAATTTTACATTTGCTTCCATTGACTGACCAAATTTGGGAATGCAGCTGCCAAACTCGCCATTCTCCTCTCTCCGCCATAAATTTCTCCAGCAGCGATATAAATTTGAACATTACGATCAACACCTAGTGCTCTTAGTGTCAAAGCAGTTTCCTCTGGCGTCAAAGGACACAAACCTTCTTTCCGTTTGAGATTGGAATCTATCACTTTTTCCTTCCACCACGGGTAGGCGTATCTAGCGATGTGTGTTGGCGATAGTCAAATATAGAAAAACCAAATAAAAACAGAACAATTGGCGTTGAGTATTTGGTTTAGCAAATAGTAGATGAAATGAATGTATAAGAGATAACCTCATTTTCGTCAATTCTTCCACCTCCTCATCTCTACAACCACGAGTGCAGCCAGAGAAAGCCAACATATCCATTTCATATCTGAGATGGAGGACAAGAAAAGGGCCGTTTCGTCTTAGAATCCTGACTATCCTTCTGCCCAATTCCTCAATCTCAGGAGTGAATCTTAAAGCACTGAAATTTACTCTACATCTCAACTTCTGAATCTCTAGCGGAAGCCCATTATTAGCAAGGCGAGCATCAGTCCTATTCAAATGTACAACCTTATGCTTTTTCACCAGGGGAAGAATCTGTTTATGAACATTTCAACAGTCGGTCACTACATTGCGAAAAAAAGAAGCAGCAGCTATTTCTAGCACCTAGATAACGAGATTAACCTGATTGTGGTAGTAGGAAATGTTGGACCAACTAACAGGTGGCAATGAGTGGAAAATCCCTAGTTCAACTCTCCTCTTCAGCCTCGGCGGTAGCTCCTTCAATATCCTAACCTCGTCCCTCAGCGATGTAATGAAATGATCAACGTCAAATATGTCTTGGAACTCACTGCACGTCAGTTCATAACATTAACAGCTCTGACTAACCTTTATCAGAATTTACAGGGCACTTAGTAGTGTTTGGTTTTCTGAACTGATTTTGGAAAGGAATGGCCTCATTTGAATAGGCATTCACCTAAACTATAAATGCTCATTTCATTCCAATGTACGTTCTGTCATTTCTTTAGTGAACCAAACATAGGAACAAGTATCATAAGGAAATGACAATTCCGTTCGAGCTTCATTCCAATTTCCAATCAAGCAAACACTGCCTGAGAAAAACGAATTAATTCTGATATGTTAAAATTGAACAAAATGCGGCAAAGTTATTCTAGCGAACCTTGGATCGGCCCAAAAGGAGGTTTTGTCCAGTTCTGGGACAATAAGAGTGACATTGAGATATCTGGCAATCACAACCATGTCACATATCTGAAGAGAAAATGCAGAAGTTAGCGCGAAATCCGAAGAAATTCAACTCAACGAATAAAGGAAAAGAGAAAATTGGAATGGCAAGTGTTAAACGATAAATGTAACTGGCAACGTACTGCTGCTCTCATTTGGTTGAGTCCTCCATTGCAAGAGACCGTGAGATAACCATTGTTCTTATAAATTCCTGCCATAAAATGTCACTGTAAGAACTTATATAAGAATCCCACCAATTGCAGCTTAACAAGAGAAATACTGAAACCAACACATGCACCAAAAGCCGAAAACAGTTGGTATGTATCGCCAAACAAAATTTTCAATTTTTAGGTGGGCAAGTTTGTTTTGCTAATCAAACAAATTGGTTCTCATTGGAAGAACAAGCTTCCATAAAACATCTATCATAAATACATGACATCAGTTCAACAAAAATTGTCTCATCGTGCACAAGGGAAGCCAACCCTGCAACAGAACAAGTTGGATTATCTGAACTGAGGAACCAGAACAGAAACCAAACACAAATAAATACAATAAAAGTAGACTAAACAAGAACTAAAAAGAATAAGGAAGTTGTCCAAGTGGTCGAAAATCTCGAAACAGAAACATTAATCTCAAATTACAATTACTTTCCTATGATTTACCAGAATCAAATACTTCAAACATACCAATTCTATGTAAATGGTAACCGATTACTATTGGGGCTGAAGTTTGTTTTCCAGAATCAGTTTTGCAAAAGACTTTTCAAGAAAATCGTTTTGTTGACAGATTAAACTTATTTTCAAGAATTTTTGTTGCAGAAAAAAACCCATTTTCGAAGAACACCCGAAAGATTCAGGAAATTTTTTTTGGCCAGAAATAGATATAGTATAAAAAGGATGATTTTTTGTGCTTAAAAAATCTCTGTTCTGAAAAAGAACCCAATTGCAACAATCTGAAAAGTTCAAGCATTCCTCACAAAATCGAGGACTCTAATCAGAAAAGTTCTCCCCATTAAAACAAACCCAGAAAGTTCTGATAAACTACTAACAAAAAGTTCGAAAGCCTGATTGATACTCACTTTTTGGTCGAAGAGAAGGCAATTTGAATTTGTCATTGGAAAGCATCTCAGAAGGAGGACTAAAACAAGAAGGCCAACCCTTCAACAATCTGGGCCTCCAAATCTCACCCAACCCCATCATCTGAAAAACACAAGTCCATACCAAAATCGTCATCATTCCAGGAATCATCCACATCCTCATCCGGCCGCCGCTGCGGAAAACTATCAATTTGGGCTTTTCCACCTTCCCTTCACCCAAAAACTTGAACCCCTTCTCTTCATCCCTACACTTGCACTTTCCAGCACAATTCTCTAGTCTACACATTGTCCACACCATCAATAATTTGTGGAAACTAAAAAGACTTCCAGTTTATCACAATGGTTGAATCCAATGCCCAAATTCAACGCAGAAGAGAACAGAAGATGTGAAATTTTGATACTTTTTCTGGTATGGAGAAGACAATGGGAAACAAACAGACTCTTCAGATTGTTAATGTGGTGAAAACAACTGGGGTGAACCTAAACCTGATCCGAGAATTGAATGATTTGTCTGTTACGCAAAACAAGACGAATCTCTTTAAGGTTTAATTTAACATAATCCAAATTCCTCCACCAAACACTAGTATCTAGGACAGGACTTAAATACTAAAAAACTACCCAGTAATTAAATATTCATGACGGTATATAACTGTAAATTAATCCTAATAAAGAGGAACTCTGAAATCTATGGAACACCCAATACAATGCTCAGCAAATCATGGAAAACCCAACTGGTGAGAGAGAAAGACACCGCTCTTGGGTTTTGAATTTTTGAAAAACCCCCAGAAAAATTGAACACAATGCTCAGAAAATCATGCAAAACCCACAAAAATTAAAGGGAAGAGAGATGAAATCCAGTTCTCATGGAACAATTTTCCACCAAAAAAATTTCGTTTTCGTTTTCGTCACTCCAACCTTCGACATTCTTCACCCAATATGAAGAATTGAAAACTATTTTTAGAAGACTTGTAGAAAGACTCGATCTTTGAAGATTTCCTAGATCCCGCTGAGTGTTGTTACTGTGGTGGGAAGTAGGAAGACAAAGTGGGTTTTTTGGGGGGGGGAGTCTATGTAAGGAGAGAATTCTTCTTGTTATGGAAGTGTGAACCGGCCGTAATTACAGTGTGCGTCTCTCTCTCTCTCTCTCTCTCTAACCAGAGAAATTTCCTAGGTAATTTTAGGGGCGGGTATTCGAGAGCAAATTCGTTCACCCTTGTTTTATTCGCTTTTGTGTGGGTGTACTCATTTTATGACTCACATAAAGAATCAAGATCGTTTATTTAATCTAGATTTATTTCTTTGGAGCTCATGCGAAAATTGAGTCCAATCAAATATTGGTGAGCTCTTGATATAAAAGTTCAATATTTTTAGCAAAAATTTTAAAGAAAAATAAATAAAACTCTAGATGAAATAATTACTTATATCTTATTGGGCTAAATTTTTGTACGGCCTCCAAACAAGTGAATTTGGACATAATGAGTGATTTTTATCATCGAATTAAGATGCAGAATGAGTACACCTTTGCCGAGGGTGAACAAAGCGATGGTGAGCAAATTTTCTCTAGTGGGCATTGTGTCGTGTTCATGTCGTCTCATCTCTCGTTATCGTATCGTGTCATATTTTTGTTTCGTGTCAGAAATAGGCGACCGTAACCCACTAACTTTGTGTCGTGTTATCATGTCCTTTCATAAATTCATTTGTCGATTTATCGTGTCCTTTCATAAATTCTTGTGTCGTGTTCGTGTCATGTCATCTCGTGTTCGTGTTAGAATTCTTTCAACCCTAACCAGACATGTTTAGCTTTTCATGTTATTGTGTCATGTCATATAGATGTTCAGTGTCAAAAATAACCGACCCTAACCCGCTAACTTCGAATTGGATTCTTGTGTCGAGTTGAAATTTCCCATCCCCTATAATTTTACATGGATTTCATACACCAAAATAAGAATAACCTTTTTGTGATGAAAAAAAAAAAGTTTGTAACCTTTTTTGATATTTAAATTAGGGTTCTAAATTGAAGACCTCCTTGTGACTAAATATTGTTTAAGGTTCGCTGCAAGAACTAATAATTGTGCCAACAATTTCACACAAACTCTTTTACATTAGATATTTGGAACCTACCACTCATGTGTGGATCTCACTATTACATGTGAAAGTTTTTGCAATTGTAAGTACAAGTATTAGTGACTCTATCGTTTTTCATATTGTTTCCAAAGAATGACTTAAGTTTGTTTGGTTATCAAGGAAAGGAATGGAAGATGAAGGAATCAAATAAAAGTTACCATAACCTTTTTGGAAATTTAAATTAGGGTCCTAAATTGAGGGCTTTCTCGTAAATAAATCTTGCTTCCTAAGAATGACTTAGGGTTTTTTTGGAACATGTGGATTTGAAATGAAATAAAAATTAAAAAGAAAGTGAGAGAAAAATAATAAAACTAAGTTTTGAGAACAGCTTATTTTCCTCTACATTTTATCCTTACTAATTTTCCTTTCTTTCTTTTTCCCTTTCCACAAGTTTCAAACGGAGCCTAAGTTTGTTTGGTGGCAAGAGCACCTCCACCCCTTACTCAAATCTTGAACCAAATTTGAGTAAATAACCCCAAAAACTAGCTCCAGTCGTTAAACCAAACCCATACCAAATGAAGCTTTACCTTTTTTTCCTAAATTAAGGAAACCTAAATCTCATACCAAATTAATAACAACTAGATTTTGTTGATTGCTTGTGTTAGCATCTGGTGGTGCCAAGTGAAGGTGGTGGTGGTAGTTGGTGGCGATCGGTGAGCGTTGAAGGTAAGAGTGGTACCCTCCCTTGATTTCTCCATAGATTTTGTTGCGTCGATTTAACAAGTGGTTTTATACACAAATTTGGTTGGCGTTGAAGGTGGTGGCGGCACAAATCTCCTTTTCTACATAGATCAGGTCGGCGTTGAAGGTGGTGGTGGCGCTAACTAGTGGCGAAGGTGGCCTTGAGCAGTGGTGGCAGAGGTAATTTTTTTTGGCGATGGGGAGGAATTGGGGTTGAACTGGAGGGAGGACATAAATTATGAAGGGTTTGATTTTTTTAAAAATAAATATTTGAGAAAAAAATGAATTTGCCATTGGAGTGTGTGATATCAAATGGAGCTTTTATTCGTATTTTTACTCAAATTTGAGGAAAAACCTGAGTAAGGGCTAAAGATGCTCTAAGGCTCAGTCTTAATCTTTTACAAGTAGGGGTGCACACCAGTCCGGTACCAACCAAGCCCCATTTTTTTAGGGTTTGGAAAAAATATTTAGGCCCATAGGGCCGGGTTGGGTTGAGATTTTAAGCCCGTTTACTAATTGGGCCGGGTTTGGGAAATTCCCCTGAGGCCCAGCCAGGCCCGATTTAAATAATATTTTCATTTTAATATTATATACGTATATGTGTGTGTATATGTGCGCGTGTGTGTTACTGGAGATAAAGTTTTACATATTAGAGATTGTGGATGTAATTGGAGAATTGCATCTTTTAGAAGACTTTAATTGCACTTTAACTTGTAAGTCTGTTTTTAATATTTTTTAGAGAACTTAGAACTTTAAGTATATTATCACAAGGTTTGTGAATTCCCATTATGATCATTATGGTTTGCTTAATTTATATTTGTGATCCCATGCTTCAGAAAGATTTAATGGGCTTGTTGGACGGGCTTGAGAAATTAAATGAAGCTCGATTATTAATGGGGCGGGCTTGGGCATATTAAATGAAGCCCGGTTATTAATGGGGAGGGCTTGGGAATACATAAATCTCGTTATTATCTAGTATAACCCGGTGTTTGTGCACCCCTATTTGTAAGAATGAGAATTTGATTAGTATTTTGATACCCAGAGTAAATCTATTCCAACGTTCAGATTAATTCTGTAATGTTCTCTATGAATAATTTATTTTCGAAATTTACTAAAGTCAAACATTTCCTTTTTATATGAATTGAGCGAGGAATCCAAGATTGCCATAGGGGTGGGAGGGATCAGTTTCCTCCTCCATTCAAGAATGCGATTCCTCCTGAATTAGGAGATCAGTATCACGGTCTCATTCCCGCTCTTCCTAAACATAGGGATGTTACAGTTCCAGAATCACATTCTCATTCCCTTCTAAGATACCTGCCATCCAAACACAGCCTAAGGAAAAGGAAAATAATCGCGAAGAAAAGTGTGGAAAGGCAACTATATTTAACATTTTATATGTAATTTTCCTCTATTTTCTTCAAACTATACATTGACAAAGGATTTTCTCTTCTTTATTTGTCCCCCTTCCCCTCATCTCTAAGGCTCTGTTTGGAAGTTGGGGAAAAAGTGGAAAGGTAGGGAAAATTAAAAAAGTTTCCTCTCACCTGATTGGTTGCTGGTGTAGGGGAGAGAGAGAAAATAAAAGGGAAAAAAGAGAGAAAATTTTCAGATTCTCTAAAGACTGGAGGAGAAACAGAGGAGAAATGGGGCACCCTCCTGAAGTAAACTCCTACCATCAACCAAACTTGAAAGTTTGACCAAATCCATGAAGAAGTCGATCCTTTACCAGCTTCCATGGGGGAGGACGAAGGAAATAGGATGCCTTTAGTTGAGTTTAAAAGTTAGAAAATCTTTATATAACTTCTCTTTTCATTTTTCTTTTGAAACAAAACAAGAAAAAATTTATTCCATTAACTTTCCTTCCATTTTCAAAAGAATATCCTCAACGTTCCTCTTAATTTTCCTCCCAAATATTTTTTCTTATTTTCCACTTCTTTCTCCAACTTCCAAATAGAGCCTTAAGTTTCAATCAGACAGGGCCGGGGGATGTGCCTGCAATATGGACTTTGTTCCAAGCTCAAAAACATGATCTGACTCGTTGACATTGTAGAGCTCGCCGTGACCAAAGATGAAAGGAAAAATCAAGCCGATCGGACATCATTAGCTCAATGAATGAACAAAATTATTCAGCAATGTATATTTTGTATCCTTTTTGCTATTCAAAAAATATGATTCACCCACTAAGTTGCTGATTTCCCCATAAACTTAGATTATTTACAAGGTTGTTCAATGCGTCGATCTCTACAAAATGAACAATTCAAATAATATTTTTGAACTCGGGACAAAGTCTGTATTGTCGGCATAGCAAGGCCCCATGTCCGGGTATTGGCGGTACAGAAAGGACCCGTGTTCGTTTCAATTAAGCTGTTAAGATTTCAGCCTATAAGTGTATATGTATATGTATGTATCTCAACAGGGAGGATCTTATGAGGGAGCCCTTACATAATTGTGTAAGGGAAATCAATCACAACCGTTAGATACAATGCAAGTGGATGCATCCAACGGCTGTGATTGATTTCCCTTACATAGTTATGTGTAAGTCAAAAAAGCCAATGAAACTTAATAAGTGAAAAGTCAATTTAGCTTTAAGTCAATCTTTGATTTGAGGAACACTCCAACACAGTAAACAATATGAAACAAATTTTTAGTAACGGTCTTGCTAACGAAAGCCCACGGGGCTTCCATTAAATACATTAAAAGACAAAAAAAATACATCATCCAATACACTTTTTACACTTTTCAATAAACTTTCATTCACTTTTATATACTTTTCACACACTCCAATACACTTTTTAAACTTTAACAGAAACTCACAGGGTTTCATTTAGCATATTCCTTTTAGTAAATGGATTTGGTAAAAAAAAATACAGAAAAGAAAGCGTTACTAAAGAAATACTAACATTTAATACTATAGAATTCACACGTGCATCAAGTTTGAAAAAGAGAAATAATAATTCACCCGTGCAAATATTTTAGTCTTGTACTACTTCTGTCATTCTTATGGTGGCACCTATATAGATGACAAGTGCTCATTTAATAAATGTGATCGGTCTGTCTAAGATATTGTAGTTAGTACCTTTTTAAAAAATTGACTATAGGGAATCAAGTCTCATTCCCCCCTTTCCCATATAATAGATTAAGAATAACGAATGATAAAAAAAATAAAATTAACTTCACTTTTTATATATATCCTTCAATTAAGATAAGCATTTCTTTCTTTTTTTCTCAATTTGACTTCGCGGTTTATCTCCTCCAATTAAGATAAGTACCTAGTTGGGCTTATCGTTTGCATATGAAACTAAAAAACAGAAGTTCAAATTTTTTATTTTATTTTTATAATTCAGGTGTCCTCAACTTAAACACATTTAAAACTAGAGCAAAAACCTCGTATAGCCAACCTTGAAGGAATTGATAGTATATGAGAGGTTTCGAAATTGAAATATACTAATCGAGTGAGCAAACCCCAAACTCCTAGGTCTTGACCACCAGCCATTTTGGGTAATAAAAAGGTCAATTGTATTTTTATGTATTTACGTAACTAATAATAAAAATCAGAGATTTTTTTTTATGTTTTCTTTGGAGAGAACCGAAACATCACATTCCATGATTCCAATACTAGATGTTACTGTACATCTTTCTACTTCGAAGACAAGTGTTCATTCTACTTCTTCGGAGACAAATCCGATCATATAGTTAAATAGCCCAGCTTAAATTTTGAATGAATGGTTCAATTTATTGGAACAGTAGGAAGAATTACCCAACTACCTTTAATTTCACGCGAGTTGGTTCAACGGTCATGCGTGTTGTAACGCCTCGAATTTCGGACACATTATTTAGATTATTGTTCTGAAATCATTTAAATTATTGGCATAGGTAAGCTAATAACTAGAGGGGTTGACTTAATAGCAAAAGAAATAGTATGAAATAACCATTAATGATTAACAAAGTTTGATTTTCAGCAGAAATGAAATACTCAATTTGAAAGTTAAGTTACATTGATCCAAATCAAAAGTACGAAAGTGTAACAGAGCTGTCTAGAGGTCTTGATTAGGGGTGATTTGGCAAATAAACAAAAACATGTTTTTTGGTTTATTGGTTTATGTAGCAATAAACTAAAAAATTCATTTGCTTCAAATTGTGGTTTATTCCACTGTTTAAAGAGACCAATGACACACTTGTAATTTTGCTCAGCCTCCTGGCTTCATCTTAGCCGTCTATTGCATCACCTGTCACCCAAAAAAACAACTCCAGTTTTTTTGCCAAACCACTGTGGTTTATTCCGGTTTATTCTCCCCAAATAAACCAAAAAACAAGTTTTTTTTTTTTTTTGCCAAATCACCTCTAAGATTCTAGTCTGCAAGTGGTCCCTAGTTGCGATAGTAGGGTCTTCGTTCTGGTAGTACTGCTGACTGCTCACATCCTCCTCCTTCAATACCTGACGTGAAATGCCAATGTGCCTGTAGACACCCAAATTTGGCTTTGCAAATTTGAGGCGAATCCCGATGATGAAATGGTTTTTTTATTTTGTGTTGTATACATGAAAGTGGCGGCCGCGAGATCGTTCCGCTTGGCTCGGTTATGCTCAGCTTCGTCTACCTGAAAATGCCAAATGATACCTTGTGCATAGGACAAAAGGACCATGCCCTTATTGCATGTGACTATGTACTAGAAAAACCTGTTTGTAATTGAGTCATATGTAGAAGTACTTCGTACTCATTCATGACATGGTGTTCTTCATGTTCAAGTACTCCAATCTGATCCAGGGTCATTTTTGGATCCTAATGGTTTACCTGTAAGGGGAAAATGGTAGGTACAGCCTCATTTTCAGTAGTTTGGAAGCAGAGGTATGCTTGTGTTGGCTTTATGCTTTACATCAAATGAATCTAACACTGAAACTATCCCTCATCAAAGTATAGGAGAGGAGGCTTAAAATCAATGTATGTCACATGTTACTCTGCAACCACATATGTGCTACTTGCTTCGGCCTATATTGTTTGTCATGTACTCGGAGCTCGGCGTTTTAAGAGGGAATGCAATTAATGCATGTCTTTTTTGCAAAAATTGATGAGATTGCCAACACTTTGTTCTCTATTTTTAAATTAACATTTAATAATTTTTAAGGGTTAATTTTAGGAAAACCCTCTTTTGTTAAATCACGTCATATTTTTTACGAAATTAATATATTTTCTTCTTTCGAGTGGAAAAATGAACAGAGAGGGAAAGAAGAATCTAGTGGCTAATGTGATTCTTTTTGGTGATTTTCAAAAATTTTCAAGGAAAAAAATAAAGTGTCGTGTGTCATACACGTGCTACTACCTACCCTTCCACCACCTCTACCTCGACGACCACCACCACCGACACTGACCACCTACCCTTCCCTCTCCCCATCTTCCACATCGCTCTCCC
>JAXBDA010001135.1:0-60980 GCA_036023075.1 Gaultheria prostrata | reverse complement strand
GAGAAGTGTAGGGTGTTAACCAACCCAAACACATAAGACTTTATTTATATTATGAGAGAGAGGAATACAATATGTAGCCAGCCAATGTGGGACAAATAATAATAAAACTAATAAAGCTATTCTAACAAGAACAATAATGCTTTGTCTCCTAGATCACAAGGAGGCAGTATACGAAAACCATATGTGCCAAGGCTTTTCCTTGGTTTCTCTCCGTTGAAGGGATTTAAAGCAAGTAAAGAAGAAAAAATATATTTACTTTATATTTGTAACCAAATAAGCCTCGAGAAACCATGGACGTGTTTTTTGTAAACTCTTAGCTCGTACACTATTTCTGATCTAATACACATTATTGGCCAGGGGTGCTATTCTTGTTATTGAATACACAAACGTTGCACGCTAGCACTTCTTTCTGCATCCAAGTGAAGCATTTACATCTTATGAAGGCTACAAAGATTTAAGTCGCAGATTTTTTATATGTTTTATGCCTTGAATTGCAGATTTAGTGCCAATCTACTGAGTTCTACTGAGTCTCAATCCCCAAAGCAGAGGAGATGGCCAGAAGATTTAGCATGGCATCCAGAGGGAAGCAGTATATTTGCTGTGTACAGTGCTGATGGTGGTGATTCTCAGATATCTGTATTGAATCTGAATAAAAGAAAAGGGGTAAGGTTATTGTTGAAGCTTGTTTCCTGAAGATTGCAGTACTTGTACTGCTCACCACATGTATAAGAAAGTAGGAATGTCTGGATGTGTTTGTGAAGTCTCCAAGTAATGTCTGTTTCTGTTGCGTTAGTAATTGTCAGTCATAGTTACATCTTAGGTGCATTACTTGTGCCATGCCCGTTGAATGTGTGTACTATATGGAAATTTAACAATAGAACTTGATTTAATAGACAGTTGTGTCCCCTTCCTGCATTATACCCTGTTGGATTAGATACTCTTGCGTGCCAAGTTGATTTGATATCAATTACCATTTGGTAGTATCATATGCTCTTAGGGTTACAGCTCCAAAACTAGTTTACTAGAAATTTACAAGCCTGTGCAACTTATTCCGACCCAAAATTAGAGCCTATGTAATGTATGACATATGTAGACTAGTGTGGGTATGTGAAGTCGCCAGTTCTGTTAATTCCATTGTTCTGTATTATATCCCGGTGATTGAAATAATGGGCTCTACGCACAATAGTTGTCAAGGATGGTGCCCTGGTTCTGTCTTTAATTTTATTTTATTTGATTCACTTATTATAAAAAATCATGGCTGTGGTTATCAGCATCAGTGGCCAGAGGGTGTAATTCAGATCCATGATGGTTTTGTTCCTGGGTTCCTCCTCATTTTTGCCTATTTCTTGAATGTCTGTATATACGGATCTCTCTCATGTTTCTTATTATGATAAAAGAGGGGGAAAACATAGCAATTTGGGCAGTATTTATCCCTCTGTGGAGTTGGTGGAAGTAGATGTTTATTTGACCTCATCACTGTAAGGTTATATGATGTTATCCTGAGGTATTTTCATGCCATAGCATTTGCCCAGTTTTTGTAGCTCCTATCTATAGAATCCTAGTAGTAGTAATCTAAAAGGAGTACTACACATAAAGGAAACTTTTTTGGTAAAGACCACGCGCATCTTTGACCACTCAACCATAAAAAACAACCAAAGCATATATTTCTCCTTCATGAAAATAATGACAGTTTCATAAAATCATCTCTGACTTTGGATGTGATGCATTGACAGGGAGAACGTGTACGTTTCTTAGAGCAGAAACCTCATATCAAGGGCATCATCAACAACATCAATTTTATGCCATGGGACCAAGTCTGTTTTGTTACTGGTGGCAGTGATCACGCTGTAGTACTGTGGACTGATAAAGAAGAAGGAGAAAACTCATGGAAACCAAAAGTTTTGCATAGGAACCTCCATTCATCAGCTGTAATGGGAGTGGCTGGGATGCAGCAGAAGCAGATTTTATTGTCTGCTGGTGCTGACAAGAGGATTTTTGGATTCGATATGGCGACGGAAAGAGCAGCATATAAACATCAAATAGAAAGCAAATGCATGAGTATTCTACCCAATCCATGTGACTTCAATCTATTCATGGTCCAGACTGGGTAAGCAGCGTTGAGTGTTGTTACAATCATAATCTACTTTTGCCCTATTCAATTTTTTTTTCCTGTCATTATTCTGAGTACCAGATGAAAATAATGTTTAGTTCCAAAGAGACAAAACTATAATAGTATTCTTTGGAAGACTGGAAGGCGGGGGGCTGTCATGATCGCTGAAATCAAGTTTGACTGTACGAATAAAAAATGGTTGCATTTTGCATATTTGAGCCATTATTTTCAACACACAAAGGTGAATGTTTTGGAAATATGAAAGTATGCAAGATAAAACTGCATTCATTAACTGCCAATTATACCAGTGAGTCAGTGATGGTAACCTGGCCAAGACACCCCGAGTTATATAAAAATAAACTGTAGTAGTGATTGGTGGCAAGCCTTCTAGTTGCATCCGATGTTTCTTGATGTTTAACAAATATTATGACATCTCAAGATTCTCAACACTAATTAGAGTATTCTGACATAAATTGACGACATAGGATCAGGTATGGAACATATTCAGTCAACCAAAGGCAAGTTTCATGTAAATTGGTATTGTCTGCGTCACTGCAAGTAACGTGTTTCCTTGTGCTTTTTACTCTTTTTTGTTTGTGTTAAAGTTTTGGCAACAAATTCTTGTCTGCAGGACTCCGGAGAGGCAGCTTCGTCTGTTTGATATAAGATTGAGGCAGACAGAAATCCATGAATTTGGATGGAAGCAAGAAAGTAGTGAATCACAGTCAGCTCTTATAAATCAAGCATGGTCCCCAGATGGATTATACATTACATCCGGTTCAGCAGACCCTGTAATCCACATCTTTGACATCAGGTATAATGCTCGCAAACCTTCCCAGTCAGTCAAAGCGCACCAGAAACGAGTCTTTAAAGCCGAATGGCATCACTCTCTACCTCTTCTCATCTCCATATCGTCCGATCTGAATGTCGGATTACACAAGATCATGTGAAGTTCTGGTCATCTCCCTTTTTACTCCTCATTTTCCCCTAGTAGTTGGGAAGTTTTGAATCTCACGTTAATCGAGCAACTCGGACTTGCCCGTGAGGACTTTTTGCCCCAAGAAAAAGTGAAAACAAGCCCTATGAGGTTTGCTGCGGATAGGAAATTTTGGGAGAGAATTGGACAGAAATGGTAAGTTAATTGAGCTTTGGCTATATCCTGTTGGGTCATCCTATCCTTTCCAGAAGAAACGATCGACCGGCTTTGTAATTTTACTCCAAACCCTCTATGCTCTGCGCCATTTCGCAAAATCCTTATTGGTAATTTTTCTTCATGGTATATTTCTAATACTCGAATCATTATATGAAGGAAGACCGAAGAATAACTGTAATTTTTATTTTTGAGTCCAAGTCCATTGTTGCTTCAGCGAAGCTAGGCAAAAGCCAATACCAACTTCCGAAGGAGTGCAATTTTGTTCATCGACCTAAAAATGGGTGTACGATGCGGACATTCTTATAATTTCCTCGTTAATACGCGAACTAGTATTTGTTGGTCTAAAATTAGATGGAATGACAAGGGGTGGGCGTAGTGGTCTAAGCTTGAGACTTGGGGGTTTGCTTTCTAATCATGAGTTTTCAGGTTGTAAATCTCTCCGGTGTTATCAACTCATTTGGGGTTGATCCATATGGAGTTTTGTTTTAGATTTGAATGGTCCCGCTAGTGAAGTCTCCAGAATTAGACGAGGTGCGCGTAAGCTGGACACCAGGTTATAAAGGGAAAATTAGAGGGAGTGAAAACTGTGGACTCTACACCCTGTATAATAAGAAGGGTGTCCCTAACCAAGTGGGTCAACATTTGCTCAAAGAAATGCAAAGTAACAGAATTTCCAGTAGTCGTAAGCTCTTACAATTAAGGAGAACCCTATTTTGTGCATAGTTTTGTCTTAAACGGTTAAGCCACACTCACTCACAAGGTAACAGAAGGGTGTCCCTATTTTGTGTGTGAGCCCCTTGAGTTACTGTGAAATGTGAATGAATGTGTGTTTGGGTGTATAAGTTTGGACGTGGTTGCAGCATTTATTGGTTTTTTTAAAAGCTCTCTGTGGAACTTGTAGAAAATGAGAGAAAAGAAAGGAAAATAAAAAAGAAGGAAAGTGTGAGAAAAATAAGAAGAAAATTTCACTATTCCTAACACTATATTTATTCATTTTTTTCTTTTTTCTTTTTTCTCTCAAACCAAACAAATGAGAGAAATTTTCTTGAACTTTTTCTTCTTTTCCTTTCTTTTCTTTAAGTTCCAAACAAAGCCTAAAGTCTAACGCTGGAGATTTGGTGACATATGTTACATGTACAGACATATAGACAGATGATCAATTCTTAGGGACCCAACAAATAAATGGCCGCCTAAATGCGTAACAGACAGAGTTGCAACCCAAGAAGTTCAAAGAGGATAAGAATACTAGGGGTGTAACGATCCATCCCAGCTGACCTATTAATTCTTTACTTATGCTAATCGGTTAATTCTTAACTTAATCAAGTGGCTCAAAAGGTTAATCTGGAGTAAATAGTAGCTGGTGGGCCAAACATTTCATGGAGCAGAACCCCAAACTACGGGGTAGGAGCCACCTCTTGAGTCTCGAGCGGGAACAAAGTGCTATGCTGAACTAAGTGTTATACCTCTCGAGGAAGGTTGTTGGGCCAATATGCAATGAGGACATTGCATAATAAGGTGCAGAGATTGTGAAGTCCCACATCGGAAATTTGGAGCCACTGAGTGATAAATATGGAAACGCCTACCAGCTACTATTACTTGAGGTTAACCTTTTGAGTAGGGATGGCAATGGGTCGGTTCGGTTCGGGTATTGTCATATCCGAACCCATTACCCGAAACTAGATGAGTACCCAGAACTGAACCGAAACTCAAACGGGTAGGGGAAATTAAAACTATAACTGAACTAATGGAGGATCGGTTTGGTTCAAGTACTCCCCGTTAAATTAGAAAACAAAATAAAAAAGAAATAATTATGAATGAAATCAAACTGAAAATGCCACAAATCCGTCAATTAAAAAGGTATGCAGATATGCATCTAGATATTTTAAATGCAAAAGTAATATACATTTAAGTAGAAATTCAATGCATTGAAATTTGAAGCTATACACGGGCTAAATTTCTACATATGAAGGGTTATTTAGTAGTTACACATATCCAGTTCGGTTCGGAGAACGGTTCGGTTATCAGCTCAAACCAGAACCGAACCAAACCCGTTCTGTTGTTTCACATCCTATACCATACCCGCACCCACAGGGAATATTTCAGTTATGGTTTGAGGAAAAAAACCGGTTACGATTTGGGTCCCCATCGGTTCAGTCAAGATTGCCATCCCTACTTTTGAGCCACGTAGTAGCAGGTGCGCAGGGTCATTAAAGGTGGTATCAGAATACAACTCTGGTCTACATGGTGGGGCCACCTCTAGAATCTGTATGAGTCACTTCTTGAATCCCATAATTGGAACAAAGTGCTACACCATGGCCACCTGGGGAAGGTTGCTGAGCCAATGCAACGAGGACGTTGTATCAGAAGGTGGTGAGATTATAACACCATAGCCCCGCATTAGTGGGTGAGGAGAAATTGATGTGACATATAACGGAATTCGACCAGCTACTGTATAACTTGAGGTTAATCTTTTGAATCACATGGTTTGGCTAAGAGTTAGCAGATCAGCTGGGCGGGTCGTTACAAGGGGTGTTCAAGAAAACCGAAAAAACTAGTAGATTGGATAGACTAGACCGAACCAGTCTATTTGGATTGGTTATGTGGTTTAATGGTTATTGGTCCCCGAGTTAGCAGGTTAGCTAGGGCGGGTCGTTACAAGGGATGTTAAAGAAAACTGAAATCCAGTAAATTGGATCGACTAGACTGAACTAGTCTATTTGGATTGGTTATGTGGTTTAATGGTTCTGGTTCTAAAAAAGTGAGAGCCGAATATTGTGGTTTGGTCCCTGGTTCCATAGTTGTGAACCGTGGTTCGCACTGAACCGGACCATTTACCTATATATACTTGAAAACTATGGCAATAAATACGTTGCATTTGTGTCAATGTAGAGTATACATGATACATCCAACTACTAACCAAATCCTTTGTTTTCCCCAAAATTCTTCTACTCCCCGAAAACTCACGTACATTTTAGTAGTTGTTTTAGTTATTTAGTTGCGCTCCTAGATCTATTTTGTGGACAAATTCAGCTTTTAAGATTAATGGAGTTTTTGCAATTATTTTAGCTATTTTAAAGAACTAGTGGTATGTTATTCTTTTTTTTTTCCAGCAATTTCTGGATGTTAACATGGTTTAGAATTGAAAATCGAACCAAACCGGACCGATTTAATGGTTGGTTCCATATGTGTAAGAGTCTAGTTATGATTCTCAATTCTTTGAAACCGTTATATATGGTTCGGTTCCTGGATTTTTAGTGAGTTAGTGTAGAGGGGGTGTAGAAGCTATCCATAGCCCTAAATCCCAAACGCTCTACCGAGGCTCGAGTCCTGGTCCCGTTTGTCGGAGAACCAGGAGATAACCGCTAGATTACAAGCCTTTGATTGAGTAATAAACAAGTTCAACGAGATAAGAATTGCTCATGATTTTATCATCAAGAAAATTACTAAAACACGAATGTGGATGGGTTCCACTTCAAGTGTTTTGTTTCTTGGGGGAAGTCATAACTTCGGATTCTAAAGGAAAATCTCGACTAAGAAAATGAGTGAACAATCCTCGTTATTCTTATTTACGAGATAAGTGAAAGGATCACACAAATTTTCTCCTAAATTAACAAACTGACAATATAATTCCATTTTTCTTTCTTGATATGCCTACAAAATCTCCAGATCCATACGTGCCAACATAACCACAGAAATCAAAAAACCAAATTTCTGAAAACCACAGTAGTTATTACAATCAAATACTATGTGAATCAAATACACAATGCCGTAGAGTTCTAGAACGTCACACACTGCATCTCGGGATCGAGCCCGACCCCTCCCTCCCTTCATGTAATAGATTATGAATTACGAATGATAAAAAAAAAAAGAATGCACAAGTGACAAAACAAAAATTCAATAACAGTTTTTGGAAAAAACTTTTTTTACTCATCGTTTAAAAACAGTTTAAAAATCTATTACTTGTAGTTTGGAAAAATGATGGGGCAAGTTTTGTTTATCCAAGTTTAAAAAAAAGTGATTGGGGGTCCATTGCTTTTTGCTATGGACAAAAAATATCAATATGAGACTTGACATTGCAAACTTTAGGAACCTCTAAGTGAATAACTAAAAGGTGATTGCGGCAAATTTTGATAATCCAATTTTGACTAGGCCATTGAGAATGCTCTTAGTGTCTTACGCACTTGGTTGTCTAAACGGGCCAAATGGAGTAAACGGATTAAAGCAAACAAAACATGAATTTCGAGATATATCATTCTCTTTATATTCATCAATTAAAAGTTCAAATAGCGGAAAACTAGTTGTCTAAAGTTCTCATTCCCATTGTTGGTGGTTTTGGCTTAGGGGAGCACATCAGCCCGGTGGCCCGCCCAACCCAACCCGTTTTTTTTAGGGCTTGGGATAAATATTTAGGCCCATAAGGCCGGGCCCGGGCTGGGTTGAGATTTTAAGCCCGTTTATTAAATGGGTTGGGTTTGGGAAATTTTATGAGGCCCAGCCTAGCCTGGCCCGATCTAAATAATATTTTAGTTTAATACTATATATAAAGATTCATGAATGTTGGAGAGTTGCATTTTTTTGAGTACTTTACTTGCATTTTAATTTATTTCTATTTTTAATATTTTTTAAGAACTTAGAACTTACAGTGTATTATTACAGGTGTGAATTGTAATTATGATCGTTATGGTTAATTAATTTATATTTGTGATACCAAACTTTCAAAAAAAATAAATGGGTTTGTTGGGCGGGTCTGAGAAATTAAAATTTTATTTGGGTTGGGCTTTGACATATTAAATGAAACCCGTTTATGATTGGGCCGGGTTTGAGAATGCACAAATCTTATTATTATCTAGTATAAGCCTGGCCCAGCCCGGTCTATGTGCACCTCTATCTTCATTCCTGTCTTTCGATGTAATTAGTGCGTGATAGCGTTTATGAAATGATACGATGACATTTAAAAAAAGAAAAAGAAAAGAAAGTAGTACTACTTCATGGTAGATAAGCATAAACGGAATTTTAAACATCCTCGTCTCTCTCCCCCGTTATGCCCATCTCCGTTTCGGTTACTACTCTCATTTCCCTCTCTGCCCTTCGTTGGTGTTTAGGGCAAATCTTCCTCCGCCTTCTGCAACGCCACCGGATTTTTCCCGATTAGGTAAATTCTCTTGCCTCTCTCCCTCTCTCAATCATAATTAGGGTTTGTATATATAGTACACATTCACAATATATGCATGTATATGTTGATAAGTTGTCCATTTTAAGGTCAAAAGTAGTTTCCGTAATTGTCCTCCAAAAAGTAAGTTTTCAGCACTACTTTAAATGTGCCATTAAATAATTAAACCAATTGTTAATTGGAAAATAGTAATCTTACTTACCATAATCACTGCCCCTGTCCACAACCTTCCTAGAAATGGGCACACAACACACAATGTGTGTGCCATTCTTCTAGTGTTTTTGATAGTACAGTAATGTTTAAAACTCCACATTTTGTACCTAGTTCTTGGTGTTCCATTTGTAAGGGTATAGCAGACTCGTTTGCCTTGAATGGTGGTTAACTGGTGATAATGGAAACAGCGTTTGTTTGATTTTCTTGGCTTGATTCATTGGTTTGGCCTGAAGCATTAGAAATTCGTTCTCGCGTTCTCAATCCTCGCTCTCGCGGATTTTATTAGTTTTGAGATGTTGAAAGACTCACGTTCGCGCATTCTGTGACTTAGAGTTAGATTACGAAATGCTTTGAAGAACCTCTTGTTGGTATCTCGATCTTATGATCAATCCAATCATCTTCTTTGTTTGCTAGTTTTTAGTTGAGAATTGAATAACATGATGACTTAGGACTAATAAATAGTATTCCCTTTCCTTGTTAGAATACCAACGGTACTGTGTAGACCCTTGCTGGTGTTTGCCAAACCTCCTGTTGACAAACTCAAGACCTGAGTATCAAAAGCTGGCAGAAAGAGGCACTTAGATGCCCTTGCAGTCTTGTTAGTGTATCCTGCCGGGAGGCGGTCTCGTAAAAAGATGTTACCTGTATACAGGCCCGAAAGCTTCCTCAACAAGGAGATATCCATTGTTGACAAGTCTGACCAAAAAGTGCCCTTACAAGCCCTCTCATATGGCCTGCCTCCTGGCTGCCTCCTCTTCACAAAGAATGGCATAGGGGTGGAGAGGTCGAAGAACCGAATGCAACAGTACAATGATATATGGGATACTTCTAAGTGCCGAGGGATGGGGGGAAGGGGAAACCGCACGGACACACGTGGTCTGGGCTACCCCGAGTATGTTCGAGATATGCAGACGAAACAGGTCAGAAGCTACCAAAAGAAAGACCCATTTCCTTTTATCAAAGCTTACAATACTTATTTTCCTGTTCTGTATATTACGTCTGATGCTGGTTATGGTTGCTCATCGGTGTCAATTGAAGCGTCAGAGGAGCTAAAACCAGACAGGATATAAAGTAAAAACCTTAGATGTGGATCTTTGGTTTATTGACACCGGGTGGCTTGATATTAATCCTAGTTTTGGATAGGTGGTGGGTGCAAGGCAGATATACACTGATGGATTTCCTTGGTACAAATGTCGCAAGAATCATTTGATCATAGACTAAACACGAGTTTTTTTTTTTCTACTTAATTTGCATGGTTTTTGAAATCCACGTGTGAGAATCTGAGATACACATGAAATTGATGCAGGATCAGTAAAAATATGATTATTGACTATAGTTGCATCTGTATGGAGGAGCAGATGTTATTGGTTTTCCTATTCAAGCAGCTGTCACAGTATTTCAATGATATGTTCTTTCAATGTCTGTATCTCATATTGCTCATGGTGCAACAACTGTCGTTTGAGTGCTTCCGTGTTGTTTGATTCTACAGCCGTTTTCAGTTATGACAAAAGGAAGAGGCAAGAAATTAAAAGGCAAAGGGAAGAAGATTATAAGCCAGCCTGATGTTGACTCTGGAGTTGTCCCTCCTGCTCCCGTCGCTCTGTCTGAGACACCTCAAGCCCATGCTTTATTGGGAAAAAGAATGGCCAAAAACAAATCGAAGAGCCTTCCTGGATTTATCTTCATGTGTAATGCAAGAACAAAACCAGAGTGTTACCGGAACCGTGTTTTTGGGCTTCCCGCAGGAAGAAGGGAAGATGTAGAGAAGGTCAAGAGAGGCATGAAACTTTTTCTATTTGATTTCGATGTGAAGCTTCTTTATGGTGTATACGAGGCAACCTCAGATGGACAAATGAACTTGGAACCTTCTGCTTTTGAAGGAAGATTTCCTGCACAGGTAAACCCCGTAGTTTTGCTATCTTTTACCCAACTGTTATCAGTTCTTTAATTAAGAAGTAATGCCAATGAAATGTAGAGGGAGCCAGAAGGAAAAGCTCTCTTACTGAGGCTCTTTCCTTAGTTATGATTTCGAGCAGTGTCTGGGTCATCAGTCTCTTGATTCCCTTCTATGTCATACCCTTTAAGTCCTCCCAGAGCTGGTGACAGTGCTTTAGCTTTTGGGCATAGGGTTATTGTTATAGACCTCCTCTCTCTACGTCCTGCCTCAATTCCAGGGAAGGAAGGTTGTGATTAGTGACATTAAACTCTCCGACTGAAGACTAGTGATGGAAAATCTGTAATTAGAATTGTACACATTGTAATCGTAGGATTAAATTGGTTCAGTGGGTAATAAATACGTACTCATGGATTGTATATAGCTATGCATCACATAAACTCTGGTGAAATTGAAATTTCCTCATAAAGATGAATGATGAGAATAAAATAAGGACAGTTGCATGGATTGCAAATAACTACGCATCATGTAAAGACCGGTGTTATTAATCCGTGCGGGCCGGTACATTCTGGTATGTCTCGTCTTGAGAGAAAACCCTTATATTCAAGGTGCAGTTCCGTACCGGACTGTTCCGGCGTGTTTTGGAAGTTCCCGCGTATTCCGGACTTTCCCATATCTTACCGGTTTCCATCAGGTACATGCCCCTACTCCTCTGCGGCTCTGCCCGTTCCTAATCTGGGTTGACGATGGGTCTTTGAAATTCTACCTTTAGCACCATGATCTCAGATGTTGCATGATTTTCGGATGGTGCACAGCTTATTGTTGTTGGAACCTATGTCTGATTCTTCAAAGGTGTTACCCAGTGTCCATTTTCTGGGTTTTCGATTTGTCTTGCAGAGTAGTAGTGTTTTTTTTTTAATCTGCTGTTGCAAATTTTTGGTTTTTGTGAGTTTCTTCAGGCTTCAGTGTAGAGTTTGGTGATATGACTTATGTTTCCAGTTCTATTGCCGGTTTTGAGAGAGAGAGAGAGAGAGAGATTTGAATCCATTTTCTGGGTTTTCGATTTGTCTTGCAGAGTAGTAGTGTTTTTTTTTTTAATCTGCTGTTTAAGTGTGGAGTTTGGTGATATGACTTGCGTTTCCAGTTCTATTGCCGGTTTTGAGGTGAAATTCAAGGTGCAAAACTCAATGAAATCTCCACGTTTAGTCATTAGTCCCAGACTCCCAGTTGATTTAATTAACATGAATGCAAAATAGAGTGATTAATGATAATTTTTATCAAAGAAGTATTTTATCAGATAAAGTTTATCTGCACATATTTATATCACAAACATGTAAAATATATTAATTGCGGTAAATCCGAAACAGTACCAAGATAAACACCCGTACCAGTACGTAGAGAAAATGGACGCTGGCCGGCACGAGATTGATGACTTTGGTAAAGACTATGGCGAGTGATATTGTGCCTTGGAAATTGAGAGTCTGGTTTTGTTTATTTGTTTGTTTCTGTTGGGAATGTTTGATGAGAAAAATGAAATGGTTAAAGGTGCGGTGGCGATCTTGCATGGGACTCGTGTTAACTTCTTTCATGTGTATATGCGTATCATGTGGAATGTCATAAATTGTTGTGCAATCAGCAATTAATATAGGATTACCTATTTGATCCGAGCTGGGTACTCTCGGCTGGGGAGAATTTAAAAATATAACATGTTGGCATTCCAGCTTTCCTTCTCCTTCCACCAATGGGTTTCCAGCCCACATTTCTTGATTCTCGGCATAGAATCATGTCTTACCTATTGGGACACCCGATCATCATTTTGAAATGACATTCTTCACCAATTTAGGTTGATTACTTGATTTTTTTTTTGTATATGTAGTATGTCTTTTATATCAGAATGCATATCTGTATTCTTCTATGAAAGAAGAAAGTATTAGGAATCCTTCCGATTCATGATTCGACTCGATTCACTGTTTGGAGATGGGCAATTCCGATTCAGGATTCATGAATTATTGTTCTTCTCATAAGCTGCTACTGCTCCTCATTTATATTTGAGATCTTAATGTTACTTATTTGGTCTTATTTGTCCATTATTCTTGTTTAGGTGAGCTTTGCAATTCATAAAGAATGTCTGCCGCTGCGTGAGACTGCTTTTAAGTATGCTATTAGAGAGAACTACGAGGGATCCAAATTTAAAGCAGAACTCACCAGCCAGCAAGTGAGTTTTCCCCCATTATCCTTATCAGCGAAGTCGTTTTCAAATGACTTGTCTCATCTTGTTGACAAGTTTGCCACTAAAATGCAGGTAAAGGATCTCTTATCGTTGTTCCCGGCATTAACTGCAGCATCAGTTACTCCGATTCCACAGGTGGGCCCATCAAAGGCGATACAGGTTCCAGCATTAGCGGATCAGTTGCAGCCCTCAGTGATGCTGCCTCCTTCACAGCCTGGTTATGCAGCACCTAGAGTTGAGCCTCATTCTGTTCAACGAACGGTGCTAAATGGCCCATATTACTATGCAGAGACTCAACGTCCTTACTTGGCTGAAGATACTGCTCACATAGCGCGGGACGTCTATTCTAGGTAACTTGTTTCTGGATTATGGTGGTTGAAACTGATTTGGCATCAAATTTCTCAAAGCGAACTTTGGAACCTAAATTAGCTGGCCGATTTTTGTATGCCAATCGTGAAGACACCATTGACTTTCTTGGTTTACCTGTGGTCTAACAATCTGTGCACCAAACCAAAAATAGAGTTTTAAGAGGGGCTAAACCTTCAATACTCCCATGGGAAATCCCTTCTCCACTACCTACTAAGGTCCTATGGCCTGTAGAAGGGCTTGACTTCAGAACTTTCTTATTTGACGTGCCCCATTGAAGGATTTCCCCTCACCAACCCTCCTGCCACCTTTTGGCTTGAAAAATGGTATTTTGTCGTTACATAACATATGTTCTCCCCTTTGTATTGATTGTGTGTGGTAAGGTAGTGAAGTGTCGTCACTATCTTACTCGGACAAAAGAGAGATCAATTCGAGGAGGTTAAAGCTGGATTTGAAGAAAACTAGGTGCTATGATAAGTCTCTTCTTGGCCCTGGACCTCTTCCTTTGGGGGAAAGCAGGCCCTCTGTGTCTGGGCCTTTGCAAATGAATGAAGAGGATGTTAGCAGCAGAAAGAATTGGATGGAGGAAGAATTTATAGCCACAATGACCACTGGGAAAAATCTTCTAGTTAATGTTCTTCCAGAGGATGAAATTCAATTAAAGGAATTGGTTGAAGATGAATTCAAAGCCTACTCTCAAATAGCTAAGAAAAGGGAGGAAATCTATTGAGAGGTTTGGGTCCATTTTGTTGGCGAGTATCTTGGCATGGCAAGGGTTGAGGTCGGGTTTTGGGAAGTGGCTTGTTTTGGGTTGTCGTGTGCAGGCTTTTAGGGGTTGTTCTTCGTGTGGCTCATGTGGTGGTTGTTTCCGGTTTTGGGTTTGGCTTCTTTGGGTGTTTTTCGTTTTGGCGGTTTTTTTGGTGTGGGCTTCGCCCAATAGGTGTTTCTTGGGAGCTTTTTAGCATGGGAGGCTAGAGTGGGCTTTTTGTTGTTTTGGGTTTGTGTGTTTTTGGTTTTTGGGCTTCCTCCCAATAGGCGTTTGTGGGCTCCGTCCCTTTGGGTCTCCAACCTTGGTTGGAGCCTCCTCTCTTCTCTCTTATCTCGATGCCCCCTTATCGAGCTTTTATAAAATCTTCTTTTGTTCATCAAAAAAAAAAAAGGTAGTGAAGTGTCGTTGGAGATAAACAAGAAAAACTGGATAGCTTTTGGTCTTAATTTTGTTAATATGTCAACAGATTTCTTATTGTTTTCGTACCAATATGCAAACATTATTTGCTTGTGGAAGCAAGAAGAGTACTTGACAATGCCGTGGAGTTAATTAATTCATTCTTAGAAGCAGTTTTGAGAAGATCGGAGCTCTATTCTGACTGAAGATTGTGAGCAAGTGGCATTTGATGTCATGGAGAGTTTCTTTACGTACCACATCCGAGATAGGAAATTCATTATCCATGGGCATGCTTCGGTCGAGCTTGTTGATGGAATAAGAATGTATAAATAAATTGCTTCTCGTCCTGTGAATTGCATAATCCTCCTTCGCTCAAAATCTACTTTGTAAAGTGATGATTTTTTCAATATTCTCTGTTTTTATCTCGTTCCGGTAAATGAATATTTCTCTTTTGCTTAAAGCTTCTTCTTAAAGTGCAACTGAAGTTGTTGCGAGTGGTGCCTTGAATTCATCCTTATTATGCTAATAACTCGTTAGAGGCTCGCCCGCCGATTACTGGGCAGCGCGACCCGTTTAATGGTGTGGGATAATTTGATCCAGTTTGTATTCTAGGGTTTCCCGTGTCAAGGGCTTTTTGTGTGCTCTAGGGTCTAGCAAGAGAGCCAGTTACGGATATTGCTCTTTGGTGACTCCTCTTCAGAGTAATTCCATCTCCCGATCATAGTCTGTGGTCCAAAAAAATTAAGCCGAACTACGTATATCCTTGTGTTCTTTGTACTTAGCTCTGTCATTCGATGTCATAATTAACTAACTTGTCATGATATTGCTGCTATCACAGGTATGTGGGACCGCAGCAGATGTCCCCTCTTGACCAATTCGCCGGCATTGCTGCTGGATATTACAACACCTACCCATCAACTGCAACCTTTCATGGTCCACAGGGTACACATTTTCCGCGCGTGGAGAGTCGGTACGGCCCACTGAGAGAGAATGTTAAGGGATATTACACCACCTACCCAATCCCTGCAACTTCGCTTGGACCACCGCTTTTGCATCATCCGCAAGGGGAAAGAGAAACTGATCTGCAGCGGGAGGATGTTGCGAGGTATTACCCTACCTACCCTATTCCTGCAACTTCTCAAGGTCCACTGGTTATGCGTCCGCATGGGCAGGTGCCCGGGATGCCAGAGCAACCCGTGTGGAGTTTTCCTGTCCCTTCCAATTATCGCTTTGATGTAGCCAACCAGGTATACCGATGAAACGCCAAGCAGGTAAGAGAGGTCTTTGGATGTGATCGAATACTTACCATTGCTTTGTTTAGTGGATGTGCCTTAGAACATCTTTGTAGCCTCCTCATGCTTACTATAGCTGAAAAATCTTAGAAAGAAAGAAAAGAAAAGAAACTTTTGCTAACTCTTTGGTCTTCATAGGATATGTTTGAATGATCGGTGTAAATAGTAGGAGTAGTAATAATGAATGAACTGCTATCGGATTAGAAATGCAAGGTCTCCCACCGTGTAGTTTTGAAGAGAAATCTGGTGAATCAAAACAAAAATTTGATGTGTACGCACGTCAGGCGTACGTAATATGCACGGACAGTGCATCTTGACCGTCGATTCCTAAAATGGACGGTTTAGATGCGTTCGTGCGCGTACAAGCCCCTACAATCCAAAAAAAGAAGCTTCCCATGTGAAGGGAGCAGATAAGCTATATATATGTATTTATTTTTTCAGCTGTTTCTGAGGATTCAGTGGGTTAATTTTTATTTTATTTTTTATTTTTGTTTTTGGTAGAAACGAAGATCCAGTTGGTCTCTTCTTCTGGTTCTGGACATGAACCCCCTTCTACTCGTATGAGGGTGAGATTCGGTATTTGGATGTTACTAGCAACACAATTTACCGTTGAGGTTTGAGTATTGGAATCTTGAACATACTCACTGTTTGAAGAAAAAGGTGACCTCCACAGACTGGGTCCCACGTGGGGTCCCCTCACTACAAAAGTGCAAATGATATGATTCCGTGTGCGCCGAGAAAAACTTGTATGCCAAACGGGTACATCGACGTGGTATCCGTCGGCGCACCCGAGCCGTTTAAAGAGTGGCTCTTTTGTAAATTTCTGGGGAAAATTTACTCTAACAAATCTAGACCGACTAAAACATGTTTAGATGGCTTGGATGTGCTGACGGGTACCATGTGGCGGTACCGCCACCAACGAATTTGGGCCGTCCAAAACATATTTGGACGGTTCGGATGGGGTGCTGGACACCACGTGTATATGCTCTCTCCGTATCCAAAATTTTCTCAGTTGGAGAAAATTGTCTATGAACCCGTTCTAACTTTTGGCTTTTTATTGATGTATGTGAGGAGAATGACTAATCTCGGATAGTGTGAAAAGTCACAAAATCTCAAAAATCCCCTTAGTGGAACCCTTTCCCCGAATTTTATTTTGGGTCTGTTTCTTAAATAAAGTTTGCAAAATTATACTCCCTCCGTCCCTTTTATAGTGTGTACATTCTTGGGTTGTCCCTTAATAAATGTGTGTTTTGAAAAGTTAATTTGTACATTTCCTATTTTGCCCTTAAAAGTAAATTCTTTTTTAAAAAGTTAGTGAGTATTATTATATTGATAAGAGTAAGTAATGGAAACTAGATGTAAAAATTGTAAAAATTGATGTGAGAGAAAAATAGTTGGAATTCCCAGGTAACACACTTAAAAAGGGACGGAAGGAGTAAAAAATATTTTAGATTGAAAGATATAAGTAATTGAAAAATGGCACACATGCATGTATATGGACAATAAATTCGGGACGGAGGGAGTAATTGAGATTGAATTCATCTCTAGGTCTAGGAAGTTGTATCTAATGTAAGTGCCGCAATGGCTGTTTGAATGTAATTTCTGATGTTCAAAGATAAACATTTGGAGGAGTGATGATTTAAATCCCAATCTAACAGTGGGGCACAGAATTTTACTATGTGCCATTAAATTCATTTGATATGCCAGCTCAAAATAATTCAAACAGAAAGCATCACCCATTTGTTTAGTGTTGCTTTTGCCTCTGTCGATGTTTTTATACTCTAAGTTCGTGATTCTTAATATGGAAAAATTCTAAAGTAGCCCACTGGACTGTCATTGAAATTTAAAAAATATACTCCTATTGAAATGTGTGAAAGTTATATAGAAATGCGAAATTGTATAGAAAAGTGAAAAAAAAAATACACCAGAGTGAGCACTTTTTTGTTATTTTTATTTTTGTCTTATTGTCAGTATAGTGGACTGTCAATAGAAGGACCTTGAAATATTGTATGCTCGTTCGTTTTCCATTTGAATTCCAAAAATTGGGTGTCATAAAAGTAAAGTTTGCTAAAGCAATACATCCTTCTTTAAATGGCCTCCACTTATAGTCCGTGGAATTAGTCTCTCTAAACTAATCGAGGTGTGCGTAAACTGACGTGGTGTCTCGGGACACATGATTATAGTAAAAGCAATACATCCTTCTAATAAGCAGTAATTTATTCACCAACTTTTGGCAAGGTTCTAAAGTTGGGAGATTATTTTTTGGGGGACCACGAGTAATCTGAGATGATACTCAAGATCTGTATCATTATGTCTGAAAAAGAATCAATGATGGTGAAAATTTGTACTATTCTGGGGGTGATCCAACACCAAGTCGTTATACATCTGAATCAAGACATAATTCACCTACTCTGATAAAATATAATTTTACTTTTGATTTGAAATCACACGAGAGCGAGAGGGTGGGAGAGAAATATATGGATCTTGTTTGATAGATCTCAATTAGTTCTATAAGATAATATTTTTAAAATTATGTAAAACAATACAAATTACGGGATATAATCGATTAAAAAATGATGCAAACTCCAAAAAATAACCAAATTTTGGGACTGAGGGAGTATGATAGTACTCCCTCCGTCCCAATTTGCTTGCCCCTTTTGGGGAAGTGGGTTTTTAAGGAGTGTGAAAACTTTGTATTATTTTTTCTATTTTGCCCCTAAGTCCAGTCAATATTACTATGACCAATTTTGTGGGGCTAATTGTTTATATGAAACTCAAAACATATGCAATATGGATCTTGTTTGATAGATATCAATTAGTTTTATTATACAAAATTTTCAAAATCATAAAAATTATTATAAAATAAAAGATAATGGACAAACCAATTGAGATGAAAAAGTACTTTTTAAGGATAAAACTGGAAAGTGACCGTGTTTTGATGGATGATTTTAGAAATGAGACAAATATTTTGGGACATCCCAAAATGGAAAGAAGGAACAGTAATTTGGGACGGAGGGAGTAATATTTTGGTCTCGAAGGGCAAACAGTTATGGAAGAGTGAGGAAATTTTCTTTTTTGTTATTCTCTTTCCTCTTCTTTCTCTTTGTACCCACAGTTACTGTGTTGTTTTGCCATTTTGTTCGTTTTTTCTTAGTATCTTCTCTCCCTCTTCTCCTTTCCTTCTCCGCTATAAAAAAAAAAAAAAAGAGTGTGAAAATTACTATCCATTTTAAATGGCTAACATCAAATTCTCATTTCTCAATATTTTGAAAGGGCCAAATTAGTAAATTTCAATATTAATATCACAAAATTTATGAAGAATAAGGTTAACCAAAGTTTGGGGGTGCCACAACCCTGTTAGAATGCCCTATGTCGATTGTCGCTAGGCAGTACCACCGACTCCTATAACCTAACCATTATTACATCAACTGAACTGTTCTCTTCTACTTGTCATGTGTGCAACGGAGAATATGCAAAGACAAAATATCTCTTATAAAAGGAGTAATTTACTATAGTGAACTCGTGCATATACTAGTGTTTAAATGGTAAAGTGTTTGTTACACTATCAATTACAACCAACTCATAACGAAGAGTATCCATTTTTTATTTAGCTACAAATCAAAATTGTGTTATGAATCGTGAATAAACTCAAAAGAACATGAATGATTGGTCGTGTTTTCAAATAAAGACCGACCGTTCATCCATATCATGTTTTTTTTTTTCATCAGATGGATTATGGATAGTGGACTGTTTGGCTTCGAGCAAATATATATTTTTTGTTTTTATTTTAAAAACTGATTGCTCAGACGTTGAACCATCACAGGTCAGTTTGGTAAAAGTACCCTCAAGTCTCAAAAGCCAATTTGAATTAAACGAATGCGCCAGACGACACGATTTGAAACTAATCTTGCGGTCATAATTGGGATTGAGACTCCCTTGACCGCGCTGGAACCCCGTCACTTTCCTAGCAGTCCGCAACCTCTTTTTTTTTGACAGATTTTGAGGTCCGAAGACATTCCAAATATTTCATCACAATATTTATTACTAACAAGAATGAACCAAAATATCAAAAACCCTGATGCGATAACATACACTGGTAGACTCAATGCACATACTATAAAAACATACAAACATTAAGATCGGCCATAGGACCGGCCAAAGATATGGTAGTAGAGCTACCCAGACTCCGAAGGGGCCAAGGGAGTCGCATAGGAGTCCAATTGAGAGGATTTCACTTTCCCCTTTTTTGCTTTTACGTTTTGACGTGTATTGGTGTTTTGTCTCGTGTAATTGTAGAACTAAATTTTTTATTTTTCTTGTGTGACGTGTACTATGTTTCTCTCTAGTTTGAGCTGTGATTCTTTATATTCACCAAAAAAAGAATTGGGTACAAGGACGAAGGCTGTACGAGAACCACTACACAGTGAGGGACTCCACAGTAATTTGATCTCGCGTCACACTAGTTCTATATAGCGAGAAATTAGGTTGATAAACAAGTTGAACAGTAGGTTTTTTTTTTACTTTATTCTAAAACATAACGGGTTATATGGTTATTTTTATCTCATATAAATTATAATTGAGTCGATCGCGAATCTATCTTGAGCAAACATCATAAAAAGGAAAGAACAATAGTAGTAGTAGTTTAGTTTGAAAGTTTACTGCACTCCAAAAAATATTCCAACTTATTTTGCATTTGTAACAAATCAAGATACGAGACAAAATTGGAACTGTTTTGATTCGTTTTCTAGCCCGGCCAAAAACACCATCATGATAGTTTAGTTTTTGAGGGAGATTTTTTGAGTAATAAATGGAAATAGATGGATAAAGAAATGAAATTGATAATTTGAATTATGAAGGACCGTGCAAAGAGAAGGTACATTATTCGATTGAACTGATTTTTAATAAGACGAGTCGATAAAATATTCTAAGTACCATAAACGGCTCATTGTAGTGGGATCCGAAAGTGGACCCACAGATGCATCCGTACCCGCAGTCAGTTTGGAAACGAATCGCATTGCAGAGGAGTCCTCCTCCATGGTCGTTAACGCGGCTCAGCCAGACACAAGGGGGCCTCACTTAACTCCCCGATCCTCTCTCTCTCTCTCTCTCTCGCTTTTTCTGCAAGTTCTCTCTCTCCTCCCCCTTCTCTACAGACTACAACTAGGAGGCGACAATGGGCAACTGCTGTGATGGCGGCGGAGGGCCGGCGGTTGGTGGCACCGATTTTTCTCCAGTTGACGACCTCAATGACGCCGTTGATTACTTCCTAACCTCCAACGGCCACCACGGTCTCTTTTCTCAGATCGAGGTGCGTCATCCACTCTTAATTTCGTTCTCCATTTCGCAATCGAGTTTTCGAAATCTCACTAGACTATGTCGTATGTTTAGATAGTTGCTTGTTTGTGTATGTATTTAACGCTGGGAGGTTCTTTGAGGCTATTTGCTTGTATTTTTCAAATGCGACTGAACTTTACTAAACCAAAAGTCTACGATTCAAGTGTTGGAATTCAAAAAAAGAGAGGAACAAATTGGACTGAACTTTAGTCGAGGTCCGCGTAAGATGCCCGGACAACTGAGTTATAAGAAAATGAATTCAAGCTAATAGATTATGTTCTAGTAGAATGGAAGCACCAGTAGTGGAATTTGAATCAGTTTAGAGTAAATGGATACAAGTGAGATCTTGTAGATTTCGAAGAAATGCTGAGACAAGCCACTTTTTGCTGCTTGTTCTCCTTTTTGTTGTTACTGAGAGCAAAATATGCTACTATATCGTATCATATCTAAAGGTGCACACCCTAAAACTGAAAGCATCAGTGTGCAACTGAAAATTTATCTGTCCTGTTTCAAATGAGGGTTCGCAAATTCGATTGGAGGCATCATTGGCTAGAACCTAATAAATGTAACTGCATATGAATACATTAGGCAGTATTGTTTGGTTGAAGAAGTCAGGTGGTGAGTTATTGTCTAAGTTGGTCGAAAAACTTTTGTTTTGGACAACTCAAGAGAGTTGGGCCATATGACTAACGACGATTTGCTTATCTTGATTCTGATGTGCATTAGCATTAGCATGAAGTTAGTAGATAGGTTGTCAATTGATTTTCCAACTAGAAAATGGAATTACAACTGGAAAATGGAATTACACAAATCTATGAAATTACACACAGAGAAATGGGCGTGCGATCTTTCGTAGGGTGATTGGTATGAGAAAATGGCAGGATACAACAACATTGATGTGGATTCTTTATTAGAGAATACTTGAAGATCGCAATTGGTATTTTTTTGTTCAACGTTGTACTGCAGAATTTTATGTTCACCCAAGCTGAGTTCAGTTCAGGCTTTTGCCAAATCTTAGAACCATAGGCCACATCTGATCACAACCCTAGGCCATTTCCATAAGCACAGTGCGCTTTGTATGATGGGAAGTGGAAACTAGAAGTTTAGGCTGATGATACATGTGTTCCATACATGCGCTGAGGAAAAAAACATGAGCCTGTTTTCTTGTTGTTGATACAGTAGCTTTTTTTTTTTTGGAGAGAACTCCCAATTTTTTGAAAGCAATTACCATCATTTATGTTTTTGTTATTTGTATTCTGGAGTTTATATTACAGGCCACATGGCCCACATCAAGCTTGGTCTTAACCTAACTTGGGCTTTAAATCTAAGCTGAAGTCACCTTGATTTCAGCTAGGTGAGCCCATCTCAACAGAATCGCGGGCTGAATGGTTTGAGCTTCTTTCATTTGGCTGAACCTGTCTTCCTCCTTTGGATGTTCTTTATACAGATAGAATTAGAGTTCAAACACAATTCTAATGAGCTTCTTTAATCAAAGTATCAAATTGGCTTGTTTAATATGCTATCTGCCTCCATTAGTCTTACTTTTTCTCCACGAAATCGTGCAGTTATCATTATCTGCTTCAAACTTGCCTGATCGGGGTGTGCTTTCCAAGGTTTGTTGTTCAGCTTGTAAGAATATGAACTTTTCATTGACTTAATGCATGGTTATTTGTTGAAAGAGTCCATATTGTCAATGCAACTTTTGAAGTAAATTATATGAATGAAGTACTAACTATCCAACACTCAAGTACACGGGTGTTCCCTGCTTGGCTGTTGAGCTAGAAATCAAACATCCTCACTATTCATTCTAAGCCTGTATCCTTCTCAAGTATGTTGGCAGTGTCTCCCACTGTATGAATGTTTTACTAGTATCTAATGATTAAGAAATGTATAATGCGAGCATTGACCAAACATACGCAGGGAGTCTTAGCATAGGACCTAAGTAGAGAAAGGGGAAAAAATTGCATCCACAATTTTTTTTTAGGTATAAACGAAGTAACCGCTGCACTAATAGGTAATTTGCGGACATAGAAAATGGGTCGCATGCATAAAAACCCTGTTTCTATGTTCTAAAATTATTTCGTCTCTTTCTAGTTCACTAATTAAGTGCTGTGTCTGCTTGTGCCCAGTGCCCACCATTACAAGTTCCATATCTATATGTGCATTCATCTATTGAGAATGTAAACTGCCAATCTGGGATCGTAATCCCCTGTTTGGCTTTAGCAGTCTTATTATTGCATTTGAAAGCAGTTGCGACCTCATAAGGCATTTGTTTTTGCATTTCTTTTCCAGAGCGATCCTATGGCAGTTATTTATGGAAAGGGAAGAGATGGAGCACTTAAAGAGCTTGGGCGTACCGAAGTGGTCTTAAATTCATTGAATCCCAAGTGGATCAGAAAGCATACAGTTGCCTATCATTTTGAGGTGGTGCAGACTTTGTTGTAAGTTCCAGTGCTTCAATCTCCGCCTTTTCCTCGGAATTTATGGTCCTGAGTTTCATGTACCTTGAGATATTACATCTTCTATCACAGGTTTCGCGTGTATGATGTTGACAGTCAGTGGCACGATCTAGATGTGAAGGTATAAATTTAAGATGCCGTCTTCTCAAGGTTTTTTACCTGGGAGACTGGAACTTTTTTAATGCGTTTCTATCTTCAGTATATACTCGGATCGATAGTTGTTGAATTCCTTCATGAGATGTTTAAAAAAGTGAGGATTGTTTTCACATGTTGGTGAAGAAAACTGTATCTTCTTTCTGACATGGAGAAACTTTAATGTATATGCCAACGTCTAAAATGAGAATGCTGAACGGTAGAAGGTAGCAGAGATAGAAAAACACTTACTCTTGAACCAATCCTAACTTTATAGAACCTCAAGCTCGTGAGAATATATTTCTGATTCTATTAGTAATATAGCTTTCTCTATAATTTTGAAATCATGCTTATGTTTCTGATCATGTTCGTTATATGGATGGATATCATAGCACTAAATCTGCTCCTAACCTGAATTGATGTGATGATAGGTGCATCTTATGGATGATTTATTATGTGATTTTCTTTTACTAAGACTGCATTTGCCACAATCCAATTATATAAAATGGAAATGTTTATGGGGAGATGTAAATTAAGCATAAGTGGCCCCATTTATGAGCACAATTAGACGGTTGACTAGTTTGTAAGGGAAGCAATTCTTTCTCTGTTTTTCCTGATTTTAACTTGAATGTTTTTGTGGTTATAGTAGGATGACTTGGTATATTATGTGGTGCTTTCTTGCACGCATATGATCTGACACGCTTAGAATCTCATTTTAAGTACTTGGAAGAGACAATGTTCATATACTTCAAAGAATTGATGAGTTTCACTAATGCAGATGCTTAAGCTGGATGACCAGGAATTTCTCGGTGAGGCCACTTGCACATTATCTGAGGTATAGAATACCTGCTTTTCACTCTTTTGAAGTATTAACCCCATCTGATCAGGAAATTTTCACTCTTTTGAAGTATTAACCCCATCTGATCAGGAAAAAAAAAGTATTAACCCTTCATGCTACTCTATTACTGGCGCAAATGTACTTGTGTGAAGCCCATGTATGATAGACATTAGATAGAAATGTCAAGGTTAGTCCATGGCCGACTTGTATGAGCTGTGGATTCTAGTATTTCACAGCTACAGTGTTCAGGCTTATGGTTGGAACTTGCAAATATGTGCCCACCCTATTGGATCTTACAATTGTGGATGTTAATCTTTGTCCTTGTGTGGTTGTGATGGGGGAGGGTTTGATATATGTTAGCACTCAGCATCTTGGATATTGAGCAAAGTTCAGCATGGATGATGGTGTCATATCTGGCTATCAGTTCTCCTTCTTTATCCATGACAGGTTCAAACCCTTTTTGTATCTGTGTTGAATCACGTGGTCTATTTTTCACAACCAACAGAGTCAGAACTTGGGAAAAATAGAACGTAGAATGAAAGGGCTGTCACCATTGGCATAAAGTGTCTGGAGAGCTGATGGAATAGCTATTGATATGTCCATATTGCATTTTGAAGACCTTGTTACATAGATAGTATCCATGTTAGTTTTATGAATTTTACTGATGTTCCAGTTTATCAAATTCAACATTGACAATATGCTGTATATCAATCTATCTATGCTCAAGTTCAAATTTGTATGAAATCCTTTCCGCCAATACTTCATTCCTTGTTGTCTCCTTTATGGTACAGTCCATATATTGTATTGCAATGGGAGTTTAACTTGTCCTCACAAAGTTCTCATTTCTTCTGCGTAGATAGTCACCAAAACATACAGGTCATTGACCTTGGATCTTGTGCATGAAGATGAATCTAATGGATCAAACCATCCCAGAAATTTCGGCACTCTCACTGTTCATGCTGAAGAATCTGTTATCTCAAAGACTAGAACAGAGCTCATATTCAGGTGTTCAGATTTGGAATCTAAGGATCGGTTCTCAAAAAGTGTATTGACCTACTCATATAGCTTTTATCCTTTTTTTTTTCTCTTTGCGTGTTCCTTTCTCTTTATGTTTTTGGACAATGGTTGCAATAGTTTTGCTCTTTCAGGATCCTTTTCTGGTTATATCAAAAGCTGTGGAGGGTGGTAACCGCATTCCCATTTGTAAAACTGAGGTTTTGCAAAATGACCTCAATCCTACATGGAAACCAGTTTATCTGAATGTTCAACAGGTTGGAAAGGTAAATGTTTTCCTTTGGATTATAGACTCTGCAATTTACTACATGTATCTGCTGTCATCCACTGCGACTGCGTGCATAACTCCTTTTGCAAATATTAGTTATGCATTTATTGTGTTTAATGTTTATATGAACAACCAAACCTATACCCACGGTCAGTTGTTCCCATTGTAACCCAATTGGATGACATTACATGTCTAACATCTTGAACATACCGCTATGTGTGATAAGTTTGCAATCAGAAGTAGAAAAGGGCAAGTTAGCCTTCATTCAAGTTGGTAAATCAGGAAGCTTTGATTGAAATTTAGTTCCCCGGTGACCACAATCTGCTTTACATGAGATTACATTTTGGAATATGGATGTTTGATGATTATTCTTAGTCACTTGTATAATGCTATCTACTATTAAATCAATGTCCTCTTGCTAAATTTGTGCAGGACACTTCGTTAATTATAGAGTGTTTTGGCTTCAACAGCAATGGCAAACACAACTTAATTGGGTAACGACAGAGCTTTTTCCTGTCATTCTCTTTTCCTTTCAAATATAGGCTAGTACTGATTTTGCTTCTTTGTCCGGGATTATTCAGAACAGTTCAGGAATCACTCGCGGACTTGGAAAAGCTTCATTCTGTTGGGCAGGGGAAACAACTATTCGTTCCAACTGCCGTTGGACATAATCATCATGAGAAGGTCCTTAAACTGTGAGCTAGGTGGATTTTCACAATCATTTTTTTGAGTCTTAGCTTCTGACTAACTTGTGCTATAACCTTGACATAGATCTGCAAGAGTCAGCTATTTGTAGACAGGTTTTGTGAGAAGGTCGAACATACATTCTTGGACTACTTGTCTCATGGATGCCAGCTCAATTTCATGGTCGCCATTGATTTTACAGGTATTTGTGTATGCAGTTTCTTCCCCTCAAAGGTGTATGTTCGGATTCATATCAGATCATTTATGTTTCCAAACCTAGAACAGTTTGCCCATGGGTCCAAGGACTCCAAACCAACCTTTCATTTCCAGGTGCTTGTTTTGTGTTAAAGAAGAGCTGCTGTCTCTTTTCTTCTGATTGTTGGACTCCATTCCATGTAGTCAATATCTCAGCTTTGCTTTAGTTGGATTTATTTTATCCCTCACCCCTTGGGTTACTTACTTCAGAGGCAGTCATTTAATGCTGATTGGTTCCTCTATTACCCACTAATTGTGGTAACATAGGTAGTTGTGTTTATCTGTTTCAGTTTTTGGTTTTCCAATACTACTTTGAGGCATGACTAATCAGTATGTTAGGAAGTCTGTTTTTGAATATCTCATGGGTGCATGAGCATTCCAGGGACATTTGACCACTTTGTTTATTACCCTATTGCACAGGGAACTTCTTTAGCTTCACATTGACACTGATTTTGACCTATTTTCCTTCGTACTTCAAATGTTTTTTTGTGTGCTTTTCATTCAATGACATTCACCAAATTCAGTATTTTAGGCGGTATACTATTAACTTCCATGCCTTTTCTCAGCTTCCAATGGGAATCCCCGCCTCCCTGATTCATTACACTATATTGACCCTTCTGGACGGCCAAATGCATACCAGAGAGTAAGAACCTATATAATTGTGACTTTTTTTATTAATTTTGAAAAGGGCCTACATAATTCTGATTCATTGATTTTAGGCAATTTTAGATGTTGGAGAAGTATTGCAGTTCTATGATTCAGATAAGCGGTTTCCTGCATGGGGTTTTGGAGCCCGTCCAATCGATGGTCCAGTCTCCCATTGTTTTAACCTAAATGGAAGCAGCAATTACTGTGAGGTGAAATTTACAATGCGATTCCATTTTCACTCAATTTGGCAAGCTGCCTTTACCTTTGCCATTATTGGATATTGAGCCTTCCTCTTTCTGTTCACCATAACTTATTGGATTAAGCTTTTTGGTTTTTCTCTCCCAGGTTGAAGGAATTCCGGGAATTATGACATCATATGCAAATGCACTCTTTAACGTTTCACTCGCCGGCCCAACTCTTTTCGGACATGTGATTAGCACTGCTGCACAGATAGCTGCCCAGGCTCTAGCAAATCATCAACAAAAGTACTTTGTTCTATTGATAATCACGGTAAGGAACAGATTTCAAACACTCGGTGTCAAAAAGGTGGGATGCAAGTTTTTGCCAAAAAGAAAAGAAAAACAGGAAGGAGGGGTGAGAAAAAATAATGATACTGAAAATCCAGTAGAACCCCTTTTTCTCAATTTAGGAAAGTATCATTGCCATGGGCTACATGCAAGTTTTTCAGCAGTAAAGAAAATTACATGTACTACCAAAATTTTGCACCTGGCATATTAACTTGTCCGTCTGATTTCTCATTTTACTTAATTCTGTGTAAACTGTCTCAGGATGGAGTTATAACAGATCTCCAAGAAACAAAAGATGTTCTTGTGATGGCATCTGATCTACCGTTATCAATCCTTATTGTTGGAGTTGGAGGAGCAGATTTTAAAGAGATGGAGGTACCTCACTTTTCTTCCCATTACTTCTGCATCCAACTTATCATTGTGCCTAATTTAAAGTACGGTCCAATCCAAATGTCTTAACTTCCAGTAATTCGGTCATTGTTTGCAGATTTTGGATGCCGATAAATATGACAAACTTGAAAGTTCAACTGGACGTGTTGCATCACGTGATTTAGTCCAGTTTGTTCCCTTTCGAGATGTGCATAGTAAGTCAAACTTGGCAAAACGATACAAAAGCCATCATGTATTGTTTCTTTCTGGGAAAACCAACTCGCAAAACTTACTGCAATTGATGATAGCTAAGTGACTTATCTTTCGGGTTGCAGGTGGAGAGGCCTCTGTTGTTCAATCACTTCTAGCAGAATTACCTTCCCAATTTCTAACCTACATGAGAACCAGAGATATTCACCCGAATACGTGATTATACAAACAACTGTATGTATAGCAGTTCATTGTATTGTTGGTTCCATACCAGATAACTTCACCATTGTTGATCCTGGGGTATAATGCCACCAAAGGTTTCTTGGTTTCTCTCGAGGCTTATTCATCTTTCAATTGACAAGGTAGTTGATTTCTTGGATTGGCCATCACAATTGAGCAAACGTTCATTCTGTGTATAGCAGCTACACATATCTTTCTGGTTCGTGATATTGTGAGGGTTTCTCTTTGTTTTTGATGAATTTATGTCAGTTCCATTCTGAAACTGGGTTTCAGTTTTTATGAGATAAACACAATACAGGATGGATGGTTTGGCATGATCCAACCAAAAAGAGAAACATTGATGCTACTTTTTCTGCTAAAAGTCTTTTACCAACTTCATGCCATTGATCCACCAGGTTTGATCTACAAAGATAAACAACGATTTGCACATTAGTGACGGGCGCAGGATTATTAATTTGGCCTGGTTTGCGGAAGGTTCTAGATTTTAAAAGTGGAAAAATGTATTTCCAATGATCTGCACTTTTATCAAACCGCCACCACTATCACCCAACCTTATGTTACCGGGAAAGCGGATTGTATCGGAACGGGAATGTAGTGCGTCACATGCTTATTTTGTATTGTGATACACTAGGGCTAGGGGTAGGATTCAATAGAGAACACAATTAAAACTACTCTTAAATTGTGGTACACTAGGGATAGGATTCAATTAATAGAGTTAGAACCACTCTTGCAAACCATAAACATCTAGTTGATCGAACTAAGTATTAGTACTATTTTTCAAATTGTCCATACAAAAGACAACTCTAAGAGCATAATAACTGATATTTTCTACATTTCTCTAGACTTTGACCAATTATTTTCAAGGTCACAATCAAAAATTAGAAACCATTCTTCATGAGCACTGATAATTTTTCTTACCAAATCCCCCAATTCTTCTACCAATTGACCTACAACCCTGGTCTACTAGTAACGTTTTCCTCATCCAACAACTTTACTCCCCCCCTCTGATTTGACTTTCTGTAAACCTCTTATAGCTAGCAATTGAATTTCATAGCGTGGCAACAACGATGTCAATGATATAACGCCCAAGCAAATATTATGGCCTTCATTGAATTCATGCTAACCCCTAGCAAGACGACTCAAATTGTATTTCGGAAATTAAAATCTATTGCGAGAGATATGCTCGGGCTGCTTTATTGGGCATAAAAATTGAAAGATTTGACAGAGTCTTAAGTTTTGTGTTAATGGAATCATGAAAAGATACAGAACAGAAGAAGAAAATTTGCAATGAATTAAGACTAGAGGTTACCTCGTTCCTTTATAAACTCTGTTCGTCAAAGACCAATATGAGGAATCAGGCCAAGAATTGTTAACTGAATATACCGACACCACGTTAACTTTATAATTTCAAAGTAAGTCGAGGTGCGTGTAAATTTTTTTAGTTTATGAAAAAATAAGCTATATGTGTATATATACAAACACGGACGTCAACATTAGGAAATCTACCTTCAATTTTCCAATTTGGATGTCCCACGGCTCCTATTCCCATCGTGATTCTGTTTCCTTTCCTTCTTTTCCCTTTCTAACTAAAAAAGGTTAGAATAGAATAGTTGGGCTTCCACATTCTTTTATGCGAATTCCTAATACTTTTTTATTCGATAAAAAAGTAGTAATGTTTTTTTTTATGAGTATTTGTTATAAAAAAAAAAAAAAAAGGGGAGTTAACCTGTTTCATAGACTTATTTAGTTCTCATCTTCAAATTCAAATTATCCATCTCTCCCCTAATTTTAAAACTATTTTCTCCAAATCTTCCCTAATTTATCTCAATCTCTCTCTCTCATATCTTTCGAGTAATTGATTTTCATACACTATGCAAAAAACTTGATAAATTTATGACAACAAATACAGAAAACATGATAAATTAATAAACAATATTCACTGTACGAATCACCTAACATGGTAAACAAATTAATCATGACCCTGTTGGAAATTTATAAAACCTCGGGTTTACCCCCAAAAATAAAATATTTATGATTTTGTTTTTTGAAAAATATTAATTTACACCAAATTTTTCTAGATAACATGACTCCTGTTTGACTTTAGTAATTATTAAAATAAAGGGTCGTGATAATGCCAAAACCATTTTTGTTAATGCCAAAATTGTTTTGCATAAAAGTCTTGTACCTTGCACATGGTATAAGTTTTTTTACACACTATAGTTTTGGAATTAACAAAAACAGTTTTAGCATTATCATTTGCCAAAATGGATCATATAAATCATTCCTCGATGACATCATTGAATTAATCCAAACATCGGAATAGAATTACTCTAGGTATCAAATTACTAGGAATTTAAGTTTTGGTAATCAAATTCCTAATTCTACAAAAGATTACGGACATCCAAAAGTCTGAGGTTAATATGGTCCAGCCAACATCTAACCATGGAGATTTAAGAATTAGAGACCATGACCGAGCTATACCTACCACTGTTAGACAATTTACCCTTTAGTACATATGTGATGAAAAAGAAGAAGTAGCGATCTAATGAGGGATCCCTTAAACTGCCAAAAATGTGGACCTACTATTTCCCAATCAAATTTTGATGATCTAAACCGTTCAATGTGTTTAAAATACGTTTTTAAGGGTCCCCTCAAGGAATCACCAAAAAAATGACCGGGAAGGGTTTCATCCGAGCAGGTTTTCACACAGACCGTAGATAAAATTTTATGAAAAATTGCTCGGATGAAGCCCTTCCCGGTCATTTATTTTGGTGATTCCTCGCATGTTAAAAATGCATTTTAAACACATTGAACTGTTTGGATCATCAAAATTTGATCGGGAAATGGTAGGTCCGCATTTTAGCAAAATGAGGGATCCCTCATTAGATTTTTTTTTGAAAACGGATCCCTCATTAGATCGTTACTCGAAAAAGAAGTATTGCCAAAATTAATTATTGAAATTTATGTACTAAAGTTAATATTACAGCCTATTTCGAGTTTGGGTCGGATTTCTCAACATTAGTACATATATATTATTACAATTAACACATCCTCTGTGTTCTATTATTGGTTTTGGTATCCTCCATCTCTAGAGAAAAATTAGGAGGTAAATTTTCTGCCTTCAAGTTTAGTTGCAACATTGAGAGTTTTGTATGATTTTTCTTCCTTTTAACTTCTTGAAATTACCTTGCTTGCTTCTAGTTTGGAATTATGGACTTGTATATTGATCATAGTATAGAAAACCCATAATGGACTTGTATATTGATCCGAAAAGATTTTTTTTTTTTTTGAAACTCATAATTCTGCAAAAAGACTATAAACCTCCATCCGAAGCCCTTAGGTAGGTAAGATAGACCTTAATTTTCAATAACCGAAGCCCTTAATTAGGTAAGATAGACCTCAATTTTTCGATATGTTCTGAATTGCCGGTAAAATTTTTGTTCTCCGTCCGTGCTCACTCTGCCGCATGTTAGGTAGAGCCTAGAGGAAGATGGGACCATTAAATTCCAACCTTATTGATAAACAAACACTTTGTGTCTCCGGAATTTTTTTTGTTTTCTAATTCAAAATCCTTCAGCAAAAATTGTAACTTCACACGAATTTTCAGATTTCGGGTATGAAGAGAAGAGAAAAGGCGAAGAAGAGTTCAATTAGACGACATTAGTATACCGTGAGAAGAGTATGTTGCTCAAATTCTTTGAAGTACTAAATGAACCAATTGCGAAAAGGGTATATCTTCGCATGAATAGGAGACCATCCATAGACTCTCCACGTTCTAAAAGTCGGCTGCCTAAGCTGACTAGCCCCCGCCTAGCGCCAAGAGAGTTTTAGAGCATTGCTCTCAACGAATGAAAAAAATGAATATTTTAAAAAAATTCTAGCAATGTTGCATGATCTGGTTGGAATTGCTTTCATTGTTCGGCAAACAAAATTTAATTTTTAGATTCAGTCTATTTCGCAGGTGGAGAAAAATTATTCCAATGTCAATTGCAACAACAAAATTTCCTGTTCCACAACCTCCGCTAACATGTCCTTGGCTTGTCATCATCCACGGAGAGAAACAAGGCTACTCCACTCAAACCTTCGTGGACATAGAACAAGATCACTACGTCGTGGCGAACATCCCAGAGATGCTCAACACGAAAATTTGTACTTGTTCTCATGGATGGCTAGTATTATTCAAGTTTGAATCCAATGAATGCTTTCTATTGAATCCGGTTTCCATGGAGAAAATCATGCTTCCAAAGCTGCCACCAGCCCTTTCGTTCACCACTTGCATTCTGTCAGCACCCCCAACTGATCCTGACTGTATCGTCATTTTTGAAAGAACCGAAAATCCGTCTGTCATCTTTCTTCGGCTTAGCGAAAGTGTCTGGACTGAACAATACTTGGGTACCACTGGAGAATGTTTCAGGGGAGCTGCTGTGTGCGGAGGGAAGATTTACGGGCTTGCTCTAGGCGGAATTCTAATGACGGCAAAGATGGTTGGATCCAATTTGGTTGTGACCGAAGTAGGGACCGATGAATTACCAAGAAACACAATCCCAGAGGCATTTCACTTTGGCTTTGTAATAGTTGAATCTAATGGGGAGTTGTTTGGTGTGGTCAAATATTACCAAGGAATAACTGAGAAAATAAGATTGATTGAAATTTACAAGATGGATTTTTCAAGATTGGCATGGACAAAGGTAGAAAGCTTAGGAAATCGAGCATTTTTCCTGAGTGGAACAACTTGCAATTTTTCGTGCTCAACAACAACAACAGAGGATGAATCAAGGGTCAAACCGAATTGTATTTACTTTGTAGAGGGAAACGACAGAGACTTATATGTTTTCGATCTGGAAAATTATAGCATCTCCTTCTCTACACCTTGTCCCGTTCAAAGTAACTGGTTCACACCCATATGGGTAATGCCTGCTCCATGAATTTAGTGTCTATGTCTCTCTGGGTATGAGAGTTTCTCTCTCTAAAAATGAGAGTGCTACCCTAAGTGGTTTCTGGGGCGGACCCGTACAATTTCATCCCTTCCAGTGAGTCACACATCTTCCATTTTCTTCCCTTCTCTCCTTCTCCTTTTTTCCGTTTCTCCCTTTCTTCTGCTCTGTTTTGTTCTTAACACCATGACTAGCTTTGATAGTCTAGATATTGAAGAGGGACCTGTGGGTTTTGAGGTCAATAGTCAGCTAGATCTCGTGGGTAAAATAGTGCAAGGAAGATTGATGAAGGCCCCTATCCTAGCGAACATTCTAGCTGCTGCCTGGAAAACGAGGGCGCCCTTTCAGGTGGATGAATGGAATAACAACGTATTCCACTTCCGTTTTGAGGAGGCAGAAGACCGTCGTACTGTTTTGCAAGAGGGACCCTGGTCTATTATGAATAATCTGATGGTTTTGCTTCCATTGGTCGATGGAATGGTGATTTCCGAGCTGCAGTTCAATAATTGCCCCTTTTGGGTGCAAATACATGGGCTGCCTGTGGAGAAGATGTGTAGGGCAAATGCAGAAATTATTGGAAAGAGATTTGGGAAACTCCTGGCCCTTGAGACGTCTCCTAACCATATGTTGCTTGCCCGGAGCTTTTTAAGGGTAAGGGCTGAGATAGACATCAACAATCCTCTCCCAAAGGGGTTCTGGTTGAAAGGTAAAGTGGGTTCTTACAGAGACCGGTGGATTTCGTTCAAATATGAAAGCCTACCCGATTATTGCTATGCGTGTGGAAGGGTGGGTCATGATCAACGGAGTTGCAAGTATGTTAGTCGGGAGGAGGGCGAGAAATCTGGCTATGGACCAGATCTTAGAACTGGAAGGGTCAAGAGAGGGCCTATCACGATTGAGGAAATACGAGAAGAGGCGGATGGGGAAGAGGATAGGGTTCAGAATCCAATTCAACGGTGGTCGGAAAATCAAGTGGACGGGAACGGAGCACGCGTGATCAACAGAGTCAGAGAGCGCGTGACTACACCAGGGTTGGTTTAGGATCTGCAGACGTTTGAGGGAATGAGGGAGACACGCTCCACTCACTGTACGGATGGCAGGGGATCAAAGGTGACAGGTGTATCCTTATCCAGGTTGACAGGTATTACCCCTCCCAAAAATCCTTTGAGTAACCCCCAAGAGATCTCTTCTATGGTTCAATTGACTTCGACGCTGCCCTTAGACTTTGGTGGGCCGGGTCAATCCACATTGAATACCCCTCCTCAGATTTGTACTAAACTTCCTAGCCTTGTTGACCCATATGATAACAGCCCATATCTTTCTAGCCCAAATGTGGAACCAGACTCACTATACTTCGTGACCGAACCAAATGATAGTCCTCGGGCCTATCAGACCCCTCAAATTCTCTCTCTCAAATCGAGCCCAGATAATACCCTTAATATATGCAATAGCCCAGAAAGAAATCTACAAACCCATTTATCCCTCAGCCCATTGATCACCCAGTCCAAATCCCCCTCTAATACTAGGCCAGCTCAAACCCACCTTATTCCAAGCATACCCACCCTATTGTCCCTTGGCCCAATACCCCCCCAGCCCAAAATCCCATCGACCCCAAACCCCTCTCCAGACCACCCTTCTTCTAAAACTAACTCCCCTCAGTCTGCAGATATACCCTTGGCCAATGTGTTCAAATCCCTTACCCTTAAGAGGAAAGCAAATGACGACTCTGGCATGGATAATCGTTCAAAAATCCTTCGAATTTGTTCCTCAGAATCTAATCCCAATCCTCAAAAAGCCCGACCCTCCCCCCCCCCCCCCCCCCCCCCCCCCAAACGTCTAAAGGAAAGCGTCGGCCACCACCTCAGCCTAAAGGAAAAGTCACTGTTTTACCTTTTTTAGTTGAGGAGGGGTTATGTGATGTCCAAATTCGACAAGCTTTTGTTGGGGAAGATGTTTCGTAGGTTCTCGGTCAAATTTTGGTTAACTATATCAATGGGAGCAAGATGGATTACCCTTGGGAGATTGCTGTCTTCGTGGAGGATATTAAAGCATGGGCCAAATCTGAGTTATGGTCGTTTCAGTGGTGTAGAAGGGAGGCTAACACAGTAGCTCATTGGATAGCATATACGTGTCGAGAAAAAAAACTTTTGTTTCATTCGGGTTGTCTTCCGCCCGCTCTCGAGCAAGTTTTGTTTAAGGATTCGTCTTAATTTTCTATATATACAATGAGTTCTTCAAAAAGGAGTAGAGGATTACTATTGTTTTGCTACATGTTGCGACTGTTGTTTGGATGCCAATTTGCTGGAGTATAAATGTTGCTAGTAGATCGAGGAGTATTGTGGCTTTAGGATTTGTTGCTTTTTCAACTTCCGGGTGTTTTGGACACCCGGCCTGAAACAAAAATCCACCCCCATACAATGTGTTAAGATTGCTATTCCGAAAATCCTGTTCCAACTCTGTGTCCCGTCCATCCGAGCAATCGACGGATCAGATTCGCAGATGAACATGTATGGCTCAAATTTGTTTGGGGTGAGATGGAATTCGAGTCGTTGATTGTTCGGATGGGTGGCTCCGATGGACGGGATAGGGAGTTGGGACACGGAGTTCGGGACAACGGATCCGCTTCCGTGTGTTGGTTGCGGATCTTCTATCCCGAAAACCCTGTTCCAACTCCGTATCCCGTCCATCCGAGCAATCGACGGATCAAATTCGCAGATTACACAATGGTACTCCTATGTACAAGCCTTTTTTTTTTTTTTTTTCCTTCTTTTGAATTTTGCATTTCGCTTTTTCAATTTTTAAATTATGGTTCGAATGTATTATGACATTTTGCAACAAACCCATAATGTTTGAGAGATATTTGCATAATACATTTTGCAACAGGACTAGTGTTTAGAAGTATAATTTTCAATATGTATTGTGGGTTGGTTGTTTATTACTTAGTATTATATTATGATAATGTAATTATATAGTACTCCCATTTGTATAAATATAGGTAAAATTGGATTTTATTCAACTGTCGGGATGAAAAAATAACCGTTTGAATTTACCAGGATAAAAAGTTAGGTGGTACGTCCATTTAGGATGATAATTTATATATGTCAAAAAAAAAAAAAGGAAGAAGAGAAAATATATTAGCCATATTCTTTTTTATGAGCAAGTTCACTATTGGTAGTTCCCGTCCATCATAGATGCTATGAGCAAGTCCAATGGTTGCCAATACCCGTAATTTGAACACTTGGAGTTCTAAGGGAGAGGCAAAATTAGTTCTAAAAATGGCTTAATTCTACAATTGGTTTCATATTTGGAATCAAGGACGGCTATAGGCATCATCGCGACATCACCAGTCTTTAAGGGCCCGTTTGGTAACGTTTTTGTTTTTGTTTTTTGTTTCTAAAAAATTAAAAGTAGAATCATGTTTATTGTTTATAAAAACAAAAAAAAACATGTTTGGTAATAAAATTTTTGTTTTTTGTTTTTTGTTTTTAAACAACCCTGTTTTAAAAACAAAGCAAATCACCTTTTTTGTGTTTTGAAAATTTTCAGAAATTTTGAAAACGTTTTTATTAAACACAACATAAATAACTTGCCAAACACATTTTTGTTTTTAGTTTTAAAAAAAATTGAAAACAAAAACAAAAAACAAGAAACAAAAACGTTACCGAACGCCCCCTAAGTAATTAATTCATTGGTATAACTGTTTAAACATAATTGAAGAGGAGGAGTGATTTCAACACCCCCAAATTATTATCCACACCCATCTTTTTGTCTTCTAGTAAAATTTTGGGGGATGTGAATATCAATTACCTTAAAGAGAATAACAGTAATTTTTTCACAACGGCTTTTTTTTTTTTGCACTACAGCTATTTTATTCTTTACAACAGCTATTTGTCAAATTTCGTAAAATATCATTGTGTGTGTACAACCTACTCCCTACCCATTTTTTTTTTTTTTCTAGTTGCACCCTCTCACCAAGTCAAAATGTTACTCAACGTAGGAAAAAAATGAGACCGAAGTAAAATTAATTAGTACTCCAGTATTTAAAACTGTTTGGTTCCAAAATAGAACCAACCCCTCGGTACCAAAATTTAGCAAATAAACATTTTTTGTTGCCCAATTATTGCAATGGCTATAGCCATTATATATTTAGCATTGTCCTTGCTCTTATAACATATCCACCATTCTTCTCCATCCACTTAAAATTAATCCTTGCGATGAGCCGCTAGGGTTTTTCCAAGAGGGAAGTAGGCAAAATTAAATGAGGTGATTGTCGATCCGGTGCAGATTAGGAAAAAAAAAAGATTGTATTTCCGGGCCTTGGATTATGAGTCGTATGAATTTGCGTGTGGGTCACGGTTTGAACTTTGGGGTGTGGGATTGTATGCTTCACTTCTTTTAGCATGAAGCCATGAACAAATGATTCCGTCAAAAATAAATTTGCAGCTGTGGTCTCTGAGTCAACCTAGGCATACTTTGATTAATTTTAGAGGGCCAATTCAAACGTTAACTAACGGGATCCCAATTAAGGTCGAGACAAAGTCTCGTATAGATTGACCAATAACAATTGATAAAAATTTTGAACTTGAGACCTTGTAAGAGAGGAGACCTTATTGGTTTCAAGCCTTGACTACCGGGCCGACATTTGAATTTATAGATGTTTAGGATTTAGTCCCAAAATGCCATGCCTATATAGGGCAAGAAAAATTCATCTAAGCTATATTAATAATAATAAGGTTTTAGTTAATTTTTAAATTTTAATGAATAGAATGGAAAAATAAGTAGGAATGTCCATGGGGATGACAATCATACCCGCCCCATCCCAAACCTGCCAATCCCTAACGGAAAGGTTTTTTTTTTTTTTTTTTCTAATTTTCTAACCTGCCCTACCCTGTCCCCGTCTCGATATACTATATAAACAAAATCTTCCATTTTTTTACCCTTATATGTATCATTTGTGCTTATGAATGATGATTGCACACGATCAAATATGTTAGAGAATTGAGAGAAAGAGAAAAAAAAAAAAAAAAAGCGACTTGGGAAGGGTAGGGTAGGGCAAGGAAAACCCGTTCTCCGACAGGGGAGGGAATGGCAGTAGATTTTCATTATCCGGTCGGGGTAGGGGCAGGGAAGAGATAGTTTGCCACAAAGAGTCAGGTTAGATAAAAACCCGCCCTTCCCCCCAGTGGAATAGCCTGAAAATTGTATCAATGTGGGCACAATTTCATTGTGTTAAAAAAAATAACAATCTAACATCTCTTGATTTTCATTCGACTTTCGTTCAAGAGTTTCGTATTTTATAATAATATAGTAATTATAATTATAATTCAGTAACCACAATACTTTTAAGGCAAATTTTCAGTGAATTGAGGTTAGTTTGTGAGTAATTAGTTATTTAACGACCCTGAGGCATCGCCACTTGGTACCCTAACATCCTTTTTCATTTCTTTTTTTTTTTATTTATTTATCGGACTTCATATCACATATTATTAATCTTGAGTCTCACCCTGGAAAACCGTGCAATGCTGCTACGTACGAAAGTTATTTAATGGAGTGTGATGGGAAGCTGTTGGCAGTGTTTGTGGGAAAGAAGGGAAGAGGGGTTTCTGTTTACACACTAGATGATTCAAAGATGGCTTGGGAAAGAGTATATGATTTGGGCAATAAAATGCTCTTTGTGAGCCCCGCGGTATCTTTTTCCGCGACCAAAATAGTAGAGGGAATGGAGAACAAGATATACTTTCCGAGATTTTGTGGGAAGGATGGCGTATTCTTTTCTCTTGCAACACATAGGAATGAATCTTTTGGAAGCTGCCTCTCAAGAAAGGACTTTAGCGGAATGGAAGAACCGTCGTCACACTTTTGTTGGATTGAGCCCACAATTACTAAAACATATTGGCTTGAAGAAGAGCTTAATTGGCTTTCGACGTTGGATTGATTAAGACATGCAGCTTTTATTTCCAACAATTAGGAAGAAATTTTCATTCGACGAAGAAATCCATACTAACATTTAGAATATCAGATTTTCTTTCAGGAAATACTCACACAAATGTTGGTCAGGTTTGACGTGTTAATTCTCGAGTGTAGGCTGCAAATATAGAACAACATTTGATCTAAAGGCATCACCACTTTGTGGAATAAAAACATGTTTCTCTCACAAGCAGACTACGTTGATTTCCATTACTACATCAACAAGTCAATAGCAGCCATAATGTTTTTGTTATTTCTCCAAGGAATCAGAAATTGAAACCCCCGCAAATAGAAAAATGCAAAGTACTCATAAAACTTGCCCGTAAAATTATTCAGAATTTGAAATCAGTGAATTTGAGCTACTGATTTCAAATTCAGTGCACTTTTCTAAATTAAGACATTTTCAACCAAGTGAAGCCGTGAAAGGTACCGAAGCTGGACTGACGCCTAGTAATTAATACAGCTTCGACCTATCCCTTTGTCAATTAATAAAGGTTGCACTAAATTCAAACAACAGTGCTATATATACACACAAAAAACTTACCCATAAACTTGTTTTAAATTTGGAATTAGTGACTCAAATTCAGTTCGGAGTGAATCTTAGACATTGATTTCAAATTCTGAGTAAGTTTCAGGGTCAATTTTATGCGTACTTAGCATTTTTTACCTGCCGGAAGTGATAGAAGGGGGAGATGATGGATATTTTAGTAAAGGAGAATGTGGTATGGCCCGCAGCATTATATTATTTGAGATAGGTGAACAAAACTAGAATGAAATTTTGTCTAGAAATGTCATGTAAGACATGATGTTTTTCATCCTTGAATGTTCTAATAAATAGGCCCGTTTATTTGGATGGAAAATATTTTACGATTGAAAATATTTTCCACATAACACATTTTATCTAACAAAAACAAGTTTTACAATTATTTTCTGGTGTTTGGTTGAATTACAATTTTGTTTTCACAAACGAATATACAGCTCATCTAATTGGCCAATCGTAATCGCAAAGCGCGAGTATTTGATGTTTGGAGAAAGACTAGGAGAGAGACGAAAGGAAATTTCTGCCATTGCTTAGTGTGTGCAGAGTGGACGTGGGGCGCGCGCGAGAGAGTGTCTTGGTGTGGGGGAGAGGAGAGGGACCGCAACAATTTTGCAATTGCTTTCAAGTGGCCATGAGGAAAAAAATTTGGGTACCGAATTGGTACTACGTGTCCACGTCGACCATGATCTCGGCCGTCCAAAAGTGTTTTGGACGGTCCAGATTGATTCCCTCTCTCTCCTCTCACCCAACCACTCTTTTTCTCTCTCCTCTTCCGGACCGTCGGATCGCATTTTGGACGGTTGATATTACCGAGCGGGTACCACATGGGCAATACCCACTCGGCACTGAAAAATTTCTCGGCCATGAGGGAATGAGAGAGTATCATTCGCCGAACAACCAGTCCAATGGAGGTTCATGGGAAGCGAAAAATGGATGGGGCACAGATTGGAAAATAAATTATCGGGTTTTCAAGGGTAAGTTGTTTTACAGCCGAAAGCTGGGGTAACAGATTTTTCAAAAAAAAAAGTCATTTTCGGGGATTTTCAACAACCAAATACCGGAAATTGGGTAAATTATTTTTGGCAAAAACATTTTACGTCCAAACAAACGGAGCCATAGACTAACTAGTTCTCCATGAAGCAGCGGGCCACATAAATCTTATTTAGGAGCGAAACAAATTTTCAATCATTGACATTGTTGCTACGCTACATATGATATGAAGTTTATTGCTACGTACACATTTTTAGTTCAGTTATAAGAAATATAGGAGAATGCAAGGGTAAGATTTTTATCATAAGAAACATTAGTAACATAGGCTGAAAAACGTAGCTAGGACGAATAATTTCATATAATTTTTGCTTGTATTTTACTTGATTGGAATTTTATAGATAGACAAAACTTAAGGAGTGCCAAATTTTTTATAGAACATATCATTGCCTCTTAAGATATATTTATTACATGTGACATATGTTGGATGCCGGATAAAAAGTGGGAGTGCAAGCAATTTAGGACGAAAGAAGTACTATAATGCAAAACTATATCTATAACAAAGTTTTTTATTTCGTAAAAAATATATCGAGCTTGATTTATTTTGTTTTGTTTACTCACAAGTTTAAGTAGTTTTTTTTTTTTTGTTTACATTGATTACGGATGAATGATCCAGTGCAGACAATGGAAAAGAAAAATCAAATTATATTAAAAAATACAAAAAAATTAATTAATGCATTTTTTAAACCCAGTACTGGTAAAGCCGTCCATGCGTAATTGTAGTTATACTATCCTTTGAGTTTGCTCATTGGGATGGGAATAAAATAGTTGAAAGAAAACCGAAAGCAAAATACTACCACAAAATGAGAAAGATACAATATTATATTTCTATTTAACCTTTTCTTACCGTTTTTTTTTTGTCATTCGATATACATCAGTGGGGGGTTAGCGGGGAGTTAGTGAGTTAGTGCAGAGGGGGTTTTGAAACTATCCATAGCCTTAAACCGAAAATGATTCCGCTGAGCTCGAACCCTGACCTCGCTTGTGAGAGAACGAGAAGATAACCGCTAGACTGCAAACCCTTGATTTTTTTTTTGTTATAGTTTAAACCACTCACTTTCCACTATTATATTGCCCCCAAAAGACCTATCTTACGTCAAAAATTTCATGCAAGTCTTCATCTTTAGCTACAAAAGTATGACCAAAAAAATATTCTTTTCACATTTCAGTACTCTACGAACCACGGAGAGGCATATGCACCTTATCTAACCCTAACTATCTTTCACCTCTCTCTCTCTACATTCTTCATCTTGGTCTTCTTTTCCATTCCACATCAACTGTGTTGACCATTTGATTGATCAAACACAAAGTGGATCGCCGAAGAAATGGGAAGAGGCCAATTTCGTCCGATGAATCATCGGAGAAGATCAAAGAGGAGGAAGAAGAAGAAGAAGGAAAGCACATGATGAATTTCCCAATCTACTCGGCTCGATCCGAACAAGATACTGCGGCCATGGTCTCAGCTCTCTCTCAAGTTATTGGAAACACTAGTGATGATAGAACCCCAGTTCTTCCTCGTGATTTTCATGGTATCCCTTTAGCCTTTCCCCACAACCAATCTCTTCAACAAAATCAAGATCAAGGTAAGTGTACTTTTACACCTTAATGTTGTGGTTTGATCGACTTGCACCGAACGAGATTAAGTGAATACCTAAAATAGTGGCAGTACGTTTAACTTGATTTTTTTTACATACATAATCAAAGAATAAAAAAGATTGTTCAAGAGTGTTAGATTCACAAGTGCATGATAAATACCGTCAAAGCCCAATACTAGAGAGGAAATTAAATGAAGTAATCAAAATACAAGCAGGATTTCTTCGCGTTCTTCCATCATTTAGCTTGTAATTTTGCATTTATCCCATCTCAAATCTGGTGTGAGTCTCTCTCTGTGTAGCCCTAAAACGGCTTGAACCTAATTATTTTGTCCCTCATTTTGTTTTTTTCATTTTCGTTTTATACTTCACTCTGGAAGCAAGGCTGTACTTTTTTTTAACAGCAAAAAAGAAATTTACTCCCTCCGTCCCATATTTGTTGTCCATTTTCACTATTCACTGCACCTCAAAAAAAATTGGTTATATTTTTCAATATGTAATGTTGTATATATTCAATATGAATCTTGTTTGATAGTTCTCGATGAGTACTATTAAACAAAATTTTCAAAATTGTAAAACACATTATAGATTGAGAGATATAAGTAATTGAAAAATGGCACGCAAACCCGTAAATAGACAACAAATTCGGGACGGAGGGAGTATTAATTTTTGAAATAATAATACAAAAATTAAAAGGACCTAAAACATTTTATTAGTATCACAACAAACATCGAGCATCACAATTAAGTTGGTGCCCACGCTCTCCGACAACCATGTGTCACTTAGGACCCAACGGATCAAACACGATAGCAAGAGCCAACCAAAATTGGACAAAAAATAAGAAGAGGGGAAAAAAAAAACATAAAGAGAAGCTCGCTTGTACTTGTTTGATTGTCTCCCATGCATGCTCTCATCAGTTTTTCATCATATTAATACCGCAAGAATGGTTAATATGTTTTCAAAAAAAAATTGCCTGAATGAGTAGGCACAATTTTGGAAATAACCTAACACCCTTTAATTCTCAAGTTAAATCATTCCTTTTCTTGAAATGCACTTCACCAAAAAAATTATATATCTTGCAAAATAACTAAGAGTGAGGTACACCAAAGTTCGTGTGATTCAGATATAGCTCTTAGCTCATATGGTAGTACCCCTTAACTTTCAAGAGGGCATTCTCAAACCCCTTTTGATTGTAAGCCAAAAAAAAATTCGTGTGATCGATTAAGCAAGAATGATCAGCATCCGCTTAGTAGATTTTACTTTCTATTTAGTTTTTTGGTGAGTACGAAGTTTTGTTTTCAACCCTTTTCTTGTTAAATACCATAGGAATCATGCATATACTACATGAATAACATAGCAATGCATCACAATATATATTTAGCACCACAAATTTATCTTCAAATATCATGTGAAGGTGATATTAACCAGAAGAGGAGACACTATAGGGGAGTAAGGCAAAGGCCATGGGGCAAGTGGGCAGCTGAAATCCGTGACCCGAAAAAGGCTGCCCGAGTCTGGCTGGGCACATTCGACACGGCTGAGGGTGCAGCCCTTGCCTATGATGAAGCTGCTCTTAGATTCAGAGGAAACAAAGCTAAGCTCAATTTCCCCGAAAGGGTTCAAGGAAGAAGTACCGAATTCTTCGGTTACCGGACTGCACTCACTCCTCCTCCTCCTCCTTCTCATCCTCCTCCTCCTCCTCCTCCGCTTCTATCTCTGGATCAAACTAGTTACCCGAACGTTCATCACTATGCACAATTTCTTCAAGTTGAGGGAAGAAACGATATAAACAATGGAATTTCGGGTGATTCGGGTAATTACCCTAGAGGAACATTTGTGTCTCAATCCTTACCAACATCTGATCAGCAACAACAAGAAGGAGAGGTCATGAGATTTTCATCCCAGGTTGGAAATTCTTATTCTAGTTCTGATTCTAATACGAATTGGGGAGACTTTGATATCAAGAAGGAGTTCTAGCTAGATGGAAGGTGATATAATGTGAGTTTTTTTTTTTTTATTGGAGCTGGTATAGCTCTGGCTTTAAATGGTGCCTCTAGTGAATGATTGGACGACTGGTGTTCCAGAAGTAGTCGAGCTGCGCGTAAGCTGTCCCGGCTGACACTTGGTTATGAATGTGAGTTGTTATTTTTATTTGCAAGTTTTTAACACTTTTTCTAGTATCTTTTCAAATTATTGCATGTGTGTTTGCAAGAAGTGCTAGTTTGATGAATTTTAACTGAGTGAGAATGTAATCAAGTTGCGATTTTCGTATGAGTGTACCTATTTATTGAGGTTTTTTGTCCGTACAAAAGTCAAATGTTCATATTTTCATTGTCATCTTCAATTTGAATGCTCACTGCAGCGCCCATTTGTTTGACAAGAAATATTGTTTTCATATAGTATATTGTATATAAAGATATACCAAAAGGGGCTGCAATCTACATAATCCATGATTGGTTAAAATTTTCATGAAAATAAACATGTGTTTAAATATAAAATACAAATGAGATCGATGTGGTATTATTAAACTCATCATTGATCGTTTGATGTGATTCAATATTAATCCCGTCAAACAAACAAACGGGGTCACTATATCTATGGCAGTAGATGAGTATCCATTTCAATGAGGTTGTGTACTTGCATCAATCATCAATGAGGTATGATTCATTTTTTTAGGGTTTACAAATAAGCATTTCTTGATGTGAATTTTGATGTCTATTAGTCATGGGACGGCTTCTATTAATTTCTGGAGTAGTGAATACATGCAAATTCATCTTCTAATATGAGACCACAAACAAACTCAGATCAAAATATTTTTAGTATAGCATGTGGTTTACACTAAATACTGGTACATGGATCATTCACTTTACCTAACTTAAAGCACCAATTAGATTTCTTAATTAGTAATTTCCATGCAGGAATATCCAGTTAGCAACTTTCGTAATTTTTCATTGCTAATCCTTTTTGTATGATCATAGATTATTTATTTATTATTATTTGTTTTTTATTTTGGGAGTGTAAACTTGGCTATAGAACACATATAAAGCCCATTTAGCTTATTTGCTTAAAATAAGTACTCCTTACATTCCATATTGCTTCATATAGTCTATTTTGGGATGTCTCAAAATTCTGATCCTCTTTGAAAAGTCAAATAAAAAAGTGTGTAAATTCTCACAAATTATCCCTCATAAATGATTAAAATTAGCTTTGAAAGAAGATAGTAAAGAGTAGCATTGGAAATCTAATCAATCTTTTTAGAGAGACGTTCACTAATTGCAAGTTCCTTTAAAAAGTTGAATTCCCCGTATTATGTATGCAATCTCTTCGAATATACTAAATATATATGCATATGCAACACACAAAATATACAGAATAAGCAAAAGTTATAACGGCCTTAGCCCTATGCATGTATAACAGATAATCATATGTCCCTCGAGCCATAAAAAAAAAGGTTACATGGTTGCCGACGCATGTATATATAACAGATACACTAATGAATCACTGTGTCCACAAATCATTGAAATGAAGCCTTAACTGCTTCAATAAGTGAGGGTTACTTTAAACATCATTAGTGTACGTAGGACTGCTGAACTTCTTTCATACATATCGTACTGACAACTAACAAGCTAGCTATCAAAGTTAGGTAGCAATATCTAGCTTCCCTCCTAAGTAAAGGTTATATTTCTAGGGCTCAAGTCCATTTCAAGCTTTCTAGTTACCGATAATCCATCCCTATTCCACGCGCGAAAGCAAATGGGAAACCACCGCAATAACTGTACATGTGCTAGAAACGCTAAATTGGTCCCCATGCCAAACGAAATACTTGGATATGAGCCTCTTTTCGAGTCAGCTATATTTTGCTTCTCTCTCGCTCACATAGGCAGAGTACAAAGTGACTTCTTATGAGGAGAGTACGTTATCGTTTAGGGAATACTTATCAATAGAGTCTAGCATGGGTAGTACTGTATGCCTATGTTAGATTGCAAGATTAGTTTTAGTTTAGGGAATAGTACTTGTCAAGGTTAGTTTTTAGTCATGGAATACCTAATTCGAGGACAAAATCTTGTTCTGAATTCATCTCAACTCTTGGGGTGATTGGATATGGGATAACGAGGGATAAGAAAAAGTGAGACCTACCAAGTGCAAGTTATCTTAAGTCGGTTGCCATGTCTATCTTCGATTTGGTGGCTAGATAAGAGTGACATGGTCAAAGGGACAGGTAGACCAAAATTGACTTTACAAACAGTAACTCGAAAGGGTCTTGGTTAGCTATCACGAAATATGATGCCGTTGATAGAGTTCAATGAAAAAATTGAATCCATGCAATTGATCGTTATACAGTAATTAGGACTAAGGCTCGATTTCATTTGATTTGGTTTGGTTTGGTTGGAGAGAGAAACGCAGCCCTAACTTCATAGCACCTCTTTCTTAAAAGGGGGAAAAAGTTGTGTGTAGTGTTCTTGGAACACGGTCACGTAGTGCTCCAGAACACCTCAACATCACACATAAATGTATGGTCCTGTAATGATCTGGAGCACAACGTAACTGTGCTTTCGGAGTACTAAATAATTAAGAGAGAGAGAGAGAGAGAGAGAGAATACCGCGGGAAACTGCTGCTGAGATATCCATTAATTTTCCAATGCTTATAATAACATCTCACATTTTATGTATATGTGAGAATGCAGAAGTAATTAACTTGGCATATGTTTTTTCCCATGCAACACTTTATAAACATATAAATACGAAAGATGAAGAAACCCTACATATATATATATATATACAAGTCTGAAAATATATAGTAAAGAACAAAATGTCGGAGATGAGAGAAAGACGGTCATGCAATTCGGCTGAAATGACCTTCCAAAATTTTTACTTTTGACTCAACTATTCGATCTCCAACTTCTATCCCAATCTACTTTGAATAATCCACTAACGGAAGCTTCATCTAAAGTCAAAGCTAGCATAGCTTTGTGTCATCAAGTTTTTTAGATGGTCAGGTCGGCTAAGTCTGGTTTGAATTAATGTCCATAATGTTACCTTTGTTTTTTCGCAATCTTTTCATTTAATATTCATAAATAAATAAATATGTGTGTGTGGGATCCACACACTTGTGTGTGTGTTTGGGTATTTTATGGGTACAAAATTCTGGGTATGTAGCAAGGTTGTTCTTTTTTTTTTTTTTTAATTGTTCGTTCACCTAAAAAGACCACAATCAATACATTAAGAAATTAATAAACTAGCCTTACTTGTCATCTCTACTCTAGAGATGTGACATATTACAGTACTTAATTAGATAACTATATGTAGTATGGTCCAATATTTTGACTAGAACTATATAATTACGTGTAAGTGAAGAAAACCATTAATTGCCGAATTTAAGTAGACACTTGATAAATTATAGTACTATAGGATAATCTTTTTAATCAAAATGTACTTTTCTTGCTCCCAAAGTGTTTGCTTGTATTGCTGTAGGATTCACACCGGAAGGATACCGGTTTTGTATTTAAATTTCTTCGACTTTAATTGCTTTTTTAGTGTTTTTTATCGTAATTTTTAGTAATTTTTTAAAGAAAATACTTTGCGTATTTTCCAAATTTACTCATTGCAATTTTTGAATACATATGTGTGCAGATCTCATTCCATAGTTCAGATTTTTGGGGAGAAAATTATCGTTGGATAAAGTATTTTCAGTGTGTTTAAATCATTTAAACAAGCGTTTAAATCATTTAACGAAGGCTTCTTATCTCTTATATTTGGCAGATCATCATGATTTGTTTGTTTTTTTTAGAATAGAGAGAAAATTTTATTAATCACTTAGCAACACTTGACTTGTTTGTTGGAGTAGCACTTAAGTATAATTAATTGTTGTAATTTTTCAGCTTATTTGGCTTTAAGATGAAATACTTTTATGCTCAAATATGTAGCTCTTTGATTTATTTCAAAGTTGATAAAGTTACGAATTGAGAAAACACTAATTAATTTTATAACCCATTTAAGGATAATTTGGACATTTCATTCGATAATAAATCTACTCTACAACATATTTAAACAGACACATTGAACTTTTGTTCGATCTTATAAAAAAGTTACACTAGGAGAGGCAAGCAGCATAACAACTCTCTTTGGGCTTAACCATATGGCTCCCGATCCGCCAGTGGAATATCCGGTTCGAGCCCTGTCCAAACCGTCACCACGTTCCGGTTTTTTTAAGTACTAAATAGTATTTAGAACTTAATACAAATTCACAAGTGACAATGACCGGGCCATATATGTAACTTTCTAGATTAGTCTGTATCTGTATCTGTTCCGGCTGACTTTCCATTGGGTGGCGCTGTCTGTCGACTATCCTTGTCAAAATTTGCGGCTGAAATTAACCCACCACCGCCGTTCATACAAATGCCATAAACGTCGCAACGCAACCACTATAGTTCAAGTAAAGTAAACGTCCGTCCAACAAATGCAAAAGTCAACTTTCTTTGAAATCATGGACAATGAAATAGGAGTAACAATCATATCTTAATAAAAATTTTAAAAGGGGAATGATTTTCACACTCCCCTTTTAGCCATTCACACTCCCTTTTTGTCTTTTTCTCATGTGAAATTACTATATTACCCTTACATCTTGAGTCATTTTTTTCATGTGAAGGGCAATATAGTAATTTCACATGAGAAAAAGACAAAAAGGGAGTGTGAATGGCTAAAAGGGGAGTGTAAAAATCATTTTCCTTTTTAAAAATGGAGTCCCCATTTGTATTCCAACTGATAGAGCTGATTTAAAAAAAATGATTATTTGAGTTCGAACTCGTATTCTCTTGTTTCAGGTTAATTTAATATCGTATAAGTATTATTTAAACGATATTAAAGCTCAATATCAATTCGCAATTTGCTCGATTAAAGCTCGTATAATTCAAGCTCGCCACCTAAGTGAGCTAAGCTACAATATATATAATTTCAGACTTGCAAAATTTTAGAATCAAGCTCAAACATACCCAACTCGTTTGGCTTGTTTATCCCGCTTACCAACATACAGTAACATTTTGTTTCTATGCAAATTGAACTTTCAAAGGAATCTTCAATGAAAAGAGTATACACTCACGAGGGTGAACAAAATTGCTCTCCTAAGAACCCAACAATGTGAATTCGTGGCCCATCCTGTGCCCATTAGCTCCGTTTATTTCAAAAGACATCAATCACATCATGTGTTAGCAAAATCAGAAGATCATCCTTTTCAAGAAAGAGTGAGGCATTTGATTTTTGCACTCTCTTTTCTACCATCTGCGCTCTCTTTTTTTTATTCACACAACCTTCCATTCTTATGTCTACATCGCTTCTCTTTCTCGCATTGACCGGACAAAGGTTTCAAATGAGCATCCCATGGGACAACTTGAACCTTCCTTTCTCTAGTTTCCTCTCCCTCAATCACCGGGCAAAGAAGGAATTCTCTTATAACTGGAGTTTGTCGGACGGGCTCCTCTCTCCTTAGAGCATCTCCACTCCTTACCTAGATTTTTACCCAAATTTGAATAAAAACTTGATTTGGTATGGAATACTCCAACGGGCAAAAGAAAATCTGGACATAAATTTGAGTAAAAGCCTCATTAATGGCATTGTTGTAAATTTAAGGGGGAGAAAATAGCCTTCAAAATTTGAGTAAAAATTTGGTTCTCACCAAATTTGGTGAAGAATTTGAGTAAAACCAAATTTGATGAAGGATTTGGTGAAGGGGTGGAGTGGAGTTTTTAGTGATTTTTACTCAAATTTAAATTTGATGAAGGATTTGATGAAGGAGTGGAGATGCTCTTACAGTACGGTCCTAACCGTCCTCCGAAACTGTCCGGAACTCAAAACTCATAATTGCTTAGATGATCACAGAAACTTTGGGACTGATTTTTGCACTCTTTTTTACCATCCGTGCTCTCCTTTTTTTTTTATTCACACAAATTTACCCCATTACCCTTCCATCAGTTCACTTTTTCACACAAAATGGTAATGTTGTACCTGAATAAAAGCATAAAAAGAGTAGATGGTAAAAAGGAATGTGCAAAAATCCATTCCCAAAAAAAGGGTAAAAAACATGCCAGGACACTTGCAGATTTCTTTCTAGACAACTCTACCCCCATGCAATAATAATTCATTTCAGCATAAAAATCACGGCCATATAGTACTTTCCAAGTTCAAGAACATTCTCTCAAGCATTACCAACGGTCACAAAACACTTTCTGGTTTCGCTTGATAACAAAAATATGGGGGCAAAAGTCAGATGTTATCCGCAAACACAGCTCAGAAGATTGAACTGGTCCACATTTTCGGCAGAATGACCTGTGAAAATTAGGAAGAATTTGGACCTGTTCGTCCAACTAGGAGAGTCCCCACATCGCTAAGCAATGCCTATTGTGATCCGGTTGTATGTTCAGCTTGCCGGTATTGCATTTCCAAACATTCTTTGGCTCTATGAACCTTTGATTGGACGTAAAAACTACCACTCTTGGCATTCTTCTCAAACAAGGTATCATACTTCTGCACAAAGAGAACGACATCAATTAGCACTGTTTACAGCGAGTTTACATGGTTTGGAACTTGAGAAAGGAAGAGAAAGTAAAGGAGAAAATTATGCCCACTATAGTTAATTTCCATTATGGAGTAATAGTTTCACCAAGAACAGAGAAGAAAAATAAGCTCTCGTGTTTCGCATTAAAGAGAAGGGGAGTAACTAATATGCAATGCGAGCAACAAAGAAAAAGAGGAAAGAGTAAGGAAACGAGGAGGTAAATAACTTGTCATTAATTTTTCTTTGGCTTTTTTCTTTCCTCTTTCCGTTTCTATGAAGAACAAAAAAGAGGAGCGGAAATAATTATTTCCCATACTTATACACTTTCCTTTTCCCAAAGTTCCAAACAGAACCTTAGACTTGTGCTCATAAGACGGAAAAGAAAAAGGAACAAAATAGAACGATGGAAGAAACCTGCAAGATCTCTTCCCAGGATGAATGCTCGGTGACACCTAGAATCTGCCTGGCCTCCAATGCCTCCATAGTTTTGGTTGCTTTTCTGATGTTTTGTGCTGCTTGTTGAGGAACACCATTTCTCGAGGCATCTACAGTAAGCAGACATAAGATCTCAACAGAAAGAAATAAAAATGGTTCCAGGCATCAAAATGACGACGATAGGCCATCATGTGTGCCCAGAATGATATTTAAATCAAAGGACGAACTGATGTATTGGGCTTTCGCCATTGTCCAAGATTCCCCACAGCTCCCCCCGTGGGAGTTTGGGTCGCATCTCAGTCCCAGCCGAATAGATCAGCTAAGCATCATAGGCTTGGTCAGCCTTCACCTGATCTAAAGCCCAAATGCTTCTTACTATATGAAAGTGGGAAACACTTTTGACAGATCAAAGTCCAATCATGACAGCCTACACCATGTTTTACAGTAATTGTTGTCTCACATACTCGGCATTTCACTCTGGGAATAGCTACAGAATTAAACCTTACATAAGCACAAGATCGTTTCCCTTTGGGGCTTGTCTACCCCTCATATTTTGCAACTGGTGTGATCATGGACTCAAAATCATAACATAGCCAATTTTAAATCCAAACAATAATCCTAATGCCGGAGAGACGAGTTTACAGAAGGCATACTCATAAGTGCCTGACGATACGCTTGAACCACAGCTCTAGCCATTATTCCACCGCCCATCACAAGCAAGTTTGCTAGAAGCCTCGCAGCCTGCACCAACAAGGTACGGTTTAAGGGGATTGATGTAACATAGCAATTCTAAAGTAAACTCCACAATTTTTTGGCAGAAGTACCAAAACAAAATAGGCCCGAGTCAAAAACAAATAGCACAACGTGAATGCACGTTGTTTTTTCCAAAATGTGTGTTGATTCTTATTCAAGTTCAAATTGAGAATCTAAAAACTTCCCAATCACGTTGAGTAGTCTTTGCTTCTTGTATCTGTGAAGTGAAGTCCCACATCACCTGGATACCAATGTAATATGAAGTACATAAGCGTGAGGGCACCCTCACTTCAAGAGCTGGCTTTTGGGGTTGAGTTCTACCCAAGACCGTGTAACAATATCCCAAAGTTCAACCTAAACCTTGCTCATTGCAAAACATAAATGTAACATGATTGCAGAATTACCCATCATCGAAAACACATTTGGGGCAGCATGGTAAAGAAACTGATGACTATGACGCAAAAAGAGCACAAATAAAGTGGAAGGAGATTGGAGCTTGCAAATCTTAATTTTAGAGAAGATAATCGCAACTTTTACTATTTTAACAATGTGGGTTTTGGGCTTTACCTTTTCTCCCCTATCATATGGGAGCATAGTTATCAAAATCGCACGATTCATCGCAACTTTTACTCTTTTAACAATGTGGGTTTTGGGCTTCACCTTTTCTCTCTTATCATAGGCTATAACCCGGGCATTCACATTTCCATCCCCCACCCACTGATTACTTACCATCTTAGTCTACCTTACGTCATTTAACCAGGTCATTCAACAGTCAACACCCTGAATTTCCATGTATGTTCATGGGTGAAAATTAGAATTCCATCACCTCTCTTCCTTGGGCTCCCCTAAAATAATACAACTTAATCTCAAAGACAAATTAACCTAAATACAACACTGTACCAAGAGACCACAAGAGACAAGGATAGCAACCGCTACAAGAGACGGACAGAGAGAGAAAGGAAGGTAAAAATATACAGAACCAGAGGCAGTAAAGCAGAACATCTAGGATGATGTGGAAGCAGAGTGAAGATTTGATTGCTTGGAAACAAAAGTGGATGAGAACTACAATTCATGTAAGGGCCGGGCCTGACAGGCAACTCACTTGAGCAGACAACAGTCACGTGGCGGAAAAGATAGGAGGCCCCCTCTGCTTGACCCAATAAACATAAACAAAGTATCATAACTCTTACGGATTCTATATGACTGAGCGCCTCTATGGTGAGTGGTGACATAGGTGTTGAGTGTATTCCTAGGAGGAAACATTGCATCACATGCTCTTGCATTGATAGGGAGAATACTTCCCTATGGAGGTATCTTTCTCCAAGATTTGTGAAGCTGCAAAAACCTCAGATGAGGAAGAAGTTCATTAATAGTATAACTCCTTGACTCCAGCCAAGTTACATATCTCAAGAGATCCAACGCAATGGTCACAGGGATGCCCCGGAGACTGCAACATCTACTTGAACGGGATCCTTAGACCCTGCTACAGGATTAGATCAGCATGAGAGTATCAGGGTGTCATACGAAGTCAACAGTTGTATAACGAATCACGATACGATGACCAATGAATCTCTGAACCAAAGATGAATGAGACAAAGCCATCCAACACATTACTAACGAAAAAAGTAGGCACTTGGAGAGAGATAGAGAGAGAGAAAGTTATGTGAAACAACAATGAAACATCATCAACGACCAAACAATAAGTCATACTTACCATCTCCAAGATGAAGGGAGAAAATCTCCAAAGGTAAGGTGATCAGAGATAAATCAGTCGGAAACCTACAAAACAGAAAACTCCGTAAGTCAGAATTTGTTCCCTGACCAAATCTCACAAGTGTCCCACAATGCAGTGTTCATGTAGGTGTGCACAAGCATGTGTCAACAAGAAATTTAGCAAATAATACCAATCTGTTGCAGCAAAAAGACTTGAAGAACGAAACCCAATTCATGCATGGATATATAATCAAACCAAACTAGTGTTCTGCAAAAATCAATTGGACAACCGTATAGTAAAACTCAACAACCCTATACCCACCTACAGAAATAAAAGTAAATGCATTTAACCGTTATGCCCCGTCCCGTCTATTTACAAAGTATTCTCAGGTAAAATTTAAGTCACTCGTGCTAAAACTTGTGATCTAAATGTACTTATTTGTCATGCATTTTACTGAAGAAAAAAATCGAACCCTGAACATGGTTGTCAAATCGTAAAATCGAATCGAGAATCGAAATGGTCGTTTTCCGAATTTGTGAATCGCTACGATTCGGTCATGATTTCTAAAATACATGTTAAATAGACTATTGATTTGGGTAACAAAAATATATGCTACTAAAAATGAAAGTTTTAGACCTAAATCAATAAAAAGCTTGTTATGGTCTTTTTTGTGAAAAAGAGTTAAAAGTAAAAAAAACAACCCTTAGAAGGTCTTCAGGGGGGTTGTATGCCCACTTTTTCTTTGTCATTTTCATTCACTCTCAAAATAAATCTCCCCTTTCTTATTACCTATAATACTTAACAAGAGAATTATATTTTTGAGACTAAATAAGGAGAACCTTAGACAAAAGATAGCACATAACAATACTAAAGATCTTAAAAAATATTTTGAACCCTCTTCACAACAATAAAAGGCCAAAAAAAAAAAAAGGTCAAAGCAGCATTCAACAAATTGAAAGTGAACGAACAATTAACCGATTCACTTCCGGTTCATTGCTATATCTAATTCATTCAAGCTATTTGTATCGGTGACACACTGAATCGTATCAAATCATGCGGTGTGAAAGGTGAATCGTATGATTTTAATAACTCTACCCCTGACAATATTGTACTAGATTGAACGATACCTATAAATGCAAAAAGCTCAAGAAGTACATCTGTAAGCATATTGGAATTAAGTCACGCTGCAAATGCCTAGCATTAAATTTTCCCCAATTCTCGTGCCCACTGATACATAAAACTGACCATCTATTTGCATATACTGTCTCAGATATCTATTTTCAATGATCCAAGCTCTTCCCATATGTGTTTTCGATCGAAGATGTGTTCCTTAATAACCAAAATAGAAGTATTCCACAATACTCAATTCATTATGGGGTGAATAATGTTCTTACTCTCAAGGCCATGATTCACGAATGACATAAGAAATGCAAGGATGGTAAGCTTGTTGGAGACAATGAACCCTAGAGAAAAAGGGAGCTATGATACACTATTTCGTGTCTGTGTTTATGCCAGAAAGAGAACGACAGCAAGGGCTGCTTATAGTGACCAAAAACTTCCTATTAGGATATAAAACGCATTGTATCCGTTCGATGAACCGGTTGACAAATACATTAATGTTAGTCATTAATGAAATTCATTATGCATTTTAGTTGATTAAAAATTAACTAAATTTACCTTCCAAATTAAATAGTACAGCTATTTCGCGGGCGTGTGTGTATGGTAGAGTGAGAGTGAGAACAACAAGAAGGTTATATTAGCATACAACTGGCACTGCACCCATTCGATGTACGCGTTGACAAATACAATTAATGTTATTCAGTAATGAAATCACCATCTTGCATAGCCAATTACAAATTAACTAAGTTAACCTTCCAAACTAATTAGCTCACATGGAAATTGGAACCTCTCTCTCTCTCTCTCTCTCTCTCTCTCTCTCTCTCTCTCTCTCTCTCTCTCTCTCTCTCCAGAGTAAAGAAAAAAATCAATCCCTCTCTCTCGTGATTCAATCCCCCCCCCCCAACAAAAAAAAATCCCCACTAAAATCCTCTCTCTCTCAAAATAGAAAATTAGGGATGAGAGTTTAGAGGCTTAGGAAGTTCCACTAAATTGTATGTAGCAGTCGAGCAAGGCGAAGGTTTAACAAGAACTTTGCTTCCTCAATGCTACGAAAGATTCCCCGGATTCGTGATATCAGGGGGCATCAGCTCAAGTCCTCTCAAGGTTGCTGGGGGTTTGGCCGGTTGTTAATTTTGTGGAAACATCCAACTCAAAACCAATTGGCAATGAGTGGAGAGGTCCCAGCATATATTAAGTGATCATCCATTCCTCTCCTAAGCAATGTGGGACAATATTTCTTAACATCCCCCCTCACGTGCAGCCGCATTTGAGGTCTGTCACGTGTGGCCACTTTTTGGGTCCTATCATCGTGCAGCCTTTTTGCTGGTCTGTCGTGGGGTGTGGATTGTGAATTTTTTTTTTTTTTTAAATGTGGAGTGGAATGGGCCCTGCTCTGATACCATGTGGAAACATCCGACTCAAAACCAATTAGCAATGAGTGGAGAGGTCCCAGCATATATTAAGTGATCATCCATTCCTCCGTTAATTTCAGACCCTAAATTAGTCCTCGGGGCCATATGCTGGGCGGGATACTGGGCTATCAAAAATTGGTGGGGGGAGGGGGTGGGAAAGCACCTGGATAGAGAAACTCAGCCGGAGCTGAAGATTGTAGGTTGTATTGCTCTATTTAATACAACCAAAAACAAATTGAACTACGCATACTCACTTGATTTTTCTTAGTTGGTGTATGTATAGATGCATCTATACGATAAAAAGCAGGAATCTTTACACCACAAGCTTGATTCTTCACCAGGGCAGGCCGGCCAGGCCCGGCCACAGATGCTAAAAATGTGTGTTTAGACTCCGATCATATCATGTCTTAATCTGAATTACCCATAAGAAAAAGCATCTGAATTACCCATAAGAAAGAAAAAAAAAACACAAACCTTCAATCGATACAAACAAATAACTTGGGACAATTATACAGAACGACATAGATACGTATATCTGTGTTTGAATTGTATGCACCTGCGCTTATCTTCGCCGAACTTTGTTTGTTGTTTGTTGTTGCTGCTGTTGGGTTTTTCTTGGGATGAAAGTTTCCGACCACCTCCAATCGATTTAAGGTTTTGACAATTTTGGGACACCGAGGACAAACGTATATGTCTTGGGATGAAAGTTTCCGACCACCTCCAATTGATTTAAGGTTTTTGACGTTTTTGGGACACCGAGGACAAACGTATATGTCTTGGGAGAATTACGTGGGGAAACTTATAATTTGATGTGCATCACGAATTACTCCCTGAGTTTTACTATTCTCAGTTTGTGCCAAGATATTCGATTTTTATGACAATCCTAACTCCCTGTGTATCCTTCCTTGACTTCTCTGACACAAGAAAAAACCTTTCGGCCTTGCTTGTTATGTGGGATTTGGAGGGTGGTATAGGGGATAGAATGACGTGGGATTCAAAATTCGGTATTTGTTGTCCTTAATCTGGATGGAATTTCAAATCTCCACCCATTTTTTATTCTAATCCGTACAGGATATAAAATCTCATTGGGGGTGGGATTTGGACGGAATTTTCCCTTATTGGCCATGTGCTATAGCAAAAAAGTGTTTTCCAATGGTTATATTCCGTTCCGTTAAAAAAAATAGTTATATTCCGTTGAACAGAAACACCGGATATGGATTTTTTCCATCTATAGTTATCCTGAGCAATATCCTAAGGATTTCATATCTCACCCATATCTCAAGTGATTTCATATCACATCCTTTTATCTCCGGTCAAATAAACGAGCAGAGTTTTTTTGGATCATATGGTCCATAGAGAGAACACCACGAGGAATTTATGTATTACTAGCAAGAGATGCAGCTAACTTGCCAGATGATGATAGATATTAATTATAGTGACAGACAAAAGAAAATTATGTGGCTTGAAAAATCAGCTTCTAGACTTATTCAAGAGACATGTTGAAGCTTAGAAATTCATGAACCATACAGAATAAATTGTAAATCTAAGCTAAAATCACCTGATATGAGAATTCTTCTGGTAAATCACTAATCCGATTGATTGAAATTCAATGGTTTGATTGCCACTGCGCTCTGCATCTTCATTCCTCACTCCAATTGCTTTTTTAAAAAATATGCTTTGCGCTCCATCATGTAAAATGTGCTGTCAAAATGGAGGATATTTAACTATTAGGTTTAGAAGGTAAGCTTATAAGGGTCTTCGGTCAAACATATACGAACAAGCATTAAATACAGTAACGTTATACGGAAGAAAATCACGACTACAGATACGTTAATTTATTGCATGACTCAATTTAAACTTATCCGAGTCATGTAAACTTTTAAACGTTACTATTGGGTTTATAAGGTAAGCTTACAAGGGTCTTCAGTCAAATTTATACAAACAAGTCAGTAAATATAGTAACGTTTTACAAAAGAAAATCACGACAACGAATACATTAGTTTATTGCATATGACTTAATTCAAACTTAACCGAGTCATGCAATTTAAGGTGATTGTGTGAATCCATGAGTGATTTTGTAATTCAACGTAAAAATTTGTGGTATTTTTTGGGGGAATTTTACAAATATTATTTTTATGCTAACAGCTTAAAGATTAGCCAAGGGCTTGTAGCCTAGCGGTTATTTCATGCTTCTCCCATAAGTGAGACTAGGGTTTGAGCCTCGGCAGAGGCACTTGGGGTTTATGGCTATGGATAGTTTCTAGACCCTTTCTGGACTAACTCACTAACTCCACCGCTAACTTACATTGATGTATATCGAATGGGGAAAAAAATAGCTTAAAGATTCAAAAAAATAAATTTCAAAAATTGTAAAATCGCCATCACTAGCGTCTGACTTACTTGGGGCATATGGGGTCACGTGCCCAAGTCACAAAAAAAATGTTATACTTATCCTTTAGCATATAATTTTGATAACTGTACAAGTACCACGCCAAATTCTAAATTGTCGTTTGTGTATAACTTAAAAATATGTTGGGTGGTTTATTATATTGTTAGTATATAGTGTTCTTGACTTTTTTGGGACACCAAGGTGTGGACGGTGCCACCTTTTGTTGTTAAAAAGGGGTTCTTGGAGTCGCCACCCGGATTTTTGTTTTGAAAATGATTTAGTACCCGAGAAACCCTTTAAAAGAGTTTGAAAAAGAATTACTCTACCGCTGATGTTGGAAAAGGATTTGATCTATTGAAAAACAGATATTCTAGGTTCAGGAGCCAAGTTACGAGTGGGGAAGGTTTTTAAGGCACCCCACTCGCCCGATAAAATCGGTCTTTACTAAATACTTTATGGGATTTTTAGATAACATTTTGTTGCCAAACTTTATCCAAGTAAACAAGAAATAATTGAAATTCCTGAATCGAGTCAGGGAATTAAATTAACTTGAATAATGGAAAGACATTCGATTGCACAAACTAAAAAAATAATCAATCACACATGACACAAAGATTTACGTTGAAAAACCCAAATCAGAAAAAAAAATCACGGGAAGGAACCATGCACTTAATCATTGTGTGAATACAAGAGATCTTACTCAGTGTCCGTGTATCCTCACCACGAAGCCTAAAACCTACTTGTCGAATCCACGTTAATCACACCTCAGCATGATTGCCAAATCTTGAATCCTAAAGCCTTCCAACTGTTTGCCTTTCGAACTCCACGAAAGGGCTTTTTCTCTGAGAAATAATGTTGTTGATTTGATAAAACCACTAGAAGATTGTTACTTGAGTCAAAGAATCATGTATTCTTTGTATTTCTTCGAGGTGCACAAAACCCTAGCCGCCGAAAAAGATGGAGGATGAAACGATATGTGCTAGGGTTATACACAGCATGAAGTCAGTATTTTCAACCTAATGCTATGGTATATATAGAGCACTGATGGGCTAAAATATGTTGTGCCCTTTCCACATAACTCGCCTATTTTGATCGAGCAAAAACTGTTTGCTTGAGCAAAATGAATCTGCTTTGAAATCTTCCAAGTAATGAAGGCCAATGTTGCTTGGAGCAATGTCTTGACTAAAAACTAGCGCACTCATGTGGAAAAACAAAAATTACAATATGTGAGATTTCTTTCCACATCCTAATACAGAGCTCTAAAAAATAAAAAATTAATAGAACATTAAAAGTACAACTCGATAAAAGGGGAATACACGCACATGTGTGTTTCGGTTATTAACGTGCCAACCAAAAAGGGAGCTCGACTTATGGAGCTTACTATAATGATAATAATAAATGAGCATAAACAAGAAGTAATAATAATTGCATGTAAACAGAAAATGAGAAACATATTTAAAGAAAAGAATTCTTACCATCCACTATCCAGGTATAAAAACTGGATTTTAAAATTTGGATTTTGAAAATAGCACCTTGTGGTACTGTACACAGTACCGTGCGGCACAGTAGTTTTTATTGGACAGTGAACGAAAGCAAGTTTTTGACAGAAAATGAAATAGCCCAGGCTCTTGGTGTATGACTTATAAAACTTGCTCCTTTTGAAATGGAAAAACTCGTTTTGACGAGCTATACATCAAGGATGTTTTTGACATGAAAAGAGTGTTTTTTATTGTAAAATATGCTATGAAGTACTGTTGAAGTTTGGCTCGATTTCTAAAAGAATTGGGCGTTCGCAGCATCTCTGGTCCAGACCAAGGTATTGCTGGTCCGGACCAAGCATTCTGGGCACTTTTTGATGCTCGTAGCATCTCTCGTCCGGTCCCTGTCCGGACAAGGTCCGGACGAAGGGTGCTGGTCCGAAAACAACGTTGCAGTTTCTCTCGTCCGGTATCGTCCGG